>JAOSBN010056419.1:0-14171 GCA_027563595.1 Erythroxylum suave | reverse complement strand
ATCCCTAAACCTAAACCATGAACCTTAATCGTAAATCCTAATACCTAAGACCTATAACTTAAACCTAAAACCTAAAAACTTTTATCCTAAATACTAAACCCTAAATCCTAATTCCTAAGACCTATAACTTGAAGCTACATCCTAAAACTAAACCGTAAACTTTAATCCTAAATCCTAATTCCTATATCCTGTATCCTATCCTATATCATATATCCTATATCCTATATCCTAATCCTAAATCCTAATATTTAAATCCTAAGACCTAAACTCTAAAACCTAAACCTTGAAACTCTAAATTTAAAATTAAATCCTAATATTAAGTACATACATTAAGGAAGGCAATTAATCAATATTTCTTTACCAAGCAAGACAAAAAATGGTTACCTCCATACCATCTCTATCATAACCACCAAATCTAGCCATTGTTATCATCAACAGAGTCATGTTTTGTGACAAACTGTAGGAATAAACAATCATCTGCGTTCAATAAAATACTATAATTACATTAACCAAAATTAGATGCAAACAATACGTTATTCAAGAAGTCCACATAACCTATTTTTGCAGTAAAAGTAATATAACCAATATAAAAAAGAGCCAATAACGCAATATATACTAACCTCGTCATACTATCCCTCAATCAACAACAAGTTAATGATATCAGGCAGGATCCTCACATCATTAGATATATTTTTTGTAATTGTGCTAGCAACACTTGTACTTACAACAACTCCAGTTGTGCTCAATATTGAAAAATCAAAATTTATGAACTTCAACTAGAGATTATACAAAGGTGTAATCATGCATTACGACAAAAAAGGTAAAACATATTAGTAAGTCAACAAAGCACATAATTATACTAAAATATTATTTGCAACTTAACAAACACAACCAAATCCCAAACCTTCGACTTAAATTTAAATTCTAAACATTAAATTCTAAAACCTAAAAAACCTAAAACCTAAACTCCAAACCCTAAACCCTAAACCCTTAAAACCTAAACCTCTCCTAAATCCTAAAGCTATATAACCTATGACCTAAACCTAAACCTAAACCTTAAACTTTAATCTTAGACACTAAGTCCAAAATACTAAGACCTAAGACCTACAAGTTATAACCTATACCCTATATAACCTATAACATGAAACTTTAATTCATTAACCCTAAATCCTAATACTTAAGGCCTATATAACCTACAAGCTACATCTCATCCTAAAACATAAAACCTAAAACTAAAAATATAAGCCTAAGCCATAATCCCTAGACCTAAACCAAAACCATAAACCTTAATCATAAATTCTAATATTTAAGACCTATAACCTAACCTATAACCTAATCCTTAAACTTTTATCCTAAACACTAACCCTAAATCCTAGTATCGAAGACTTGTCCTACATGCTACATCCTAAACCTAAACCTAAACCTTAAACTTTAATCCTAAATACTACATCCTAAAACCTAAACCCTTATCCTTAAACCTAAACTATGAACCTTAACTATAAATCCTAATATCTAAGATTTATAACCTACAAGCTACATCTTAAACCCTTTTTTAGAGATAATAACAAAGTATATTAATGAGGGAAAATGTTCAAATACAATAAAGAAGGAGGCCCAAGAGGCACTCAAAAAATATATACAAGTAAATGGAAAAGGCCACAAGTGGCCCTCAAAATGGCAATACAATCAAAGGTACGAGGCCAAAGCCCTCAACATATATTGTCAAAACTATGTGGGAAGTTTCGAGATATGTCGCTAGAGTACAAGTATTTGGAAACGAAACTCAAGGTCAAGAAGCTGAGAACGGATAAGCTCTGAGATATCCTACACAATGTCAGTGAACAATCTGCGTCATCTGCTGAAGATCCAGTTATTCCTTTCATACCATAGGAAGTAAACTATGGTAGAATGGACTAACTGTGAGACTACGTGTTGGAAATCCTTCCACCGAAGAAGATAAGTGGAAGCCCACCATAGGAGGGGAAATTAAGAAATTGAACGCCAAGTAGTGGAGGTCTTCATGGAGAGAAAGCCCTAAATTCATGAAGAAAATTTGCACTGGAAGGAGAGATGGTCATGGGACTCTAGCAAAGAATCACGTAAGACATAGGTGGAAATGGATAGATCAATAAACATCTGGAGCCGGTCCATAGTTCGAAGGCATCCATGTGAGGCTAACCAGATGATAAAAGAATGGCATGGAATATGCTCTAGAAACCAAAATACGTGGTGGAGCGGATCCACTGGGCATCGGGCTCAGAAAAGGTGCCGTACAAAGTCAACAGTGAAATCTCTGTATGAATGGCCTTTACAAACCCAACTATTGGGTTGCTAGATATAGGGCCAAAAACTAATAAAATTCTATATCTGCTATAGCTCACTGCTCCCTTTGAGGAAACTACACTCTCCGGAATGCAGTATCTCTAAGACCTTGGCATCCCATGAGAGTCCAGTAGAAGATAGAACCCAGAAAGGTAAAATGGTCACATAACAGCACCTGATCCGACAACCAGTAATCCTGCTAGATAGAGGTATCTCTACCATCTCCAATACATGCAACTATAAGCCCCCTACACCACTCACGGCTCAACAGAATCTTTCTTCAAACTTAAGAGGAGCTCGAAGGGACTCGGATATGCCATAAAGAGAAACCCTGCAGTAAAATAGCATGCACCCAGGTGATCCAGATAGAAGATCTATCTGTGAATAGTCGCCACACATACTTAAGTGTAGCAGCCCTATTCCAATCTTGGATCTTCTTAACGCCTAGACCACCCTCCTGCCTCCAATAGTAGACTGACTCACTTGCCAACTTTGCCCCAGTGTGGGATAGTGAGGTACCTAGCCAAAGAAAAGATCACAGGAAATGCTCTCAATGCGGTGAGTAATGCTAGCTGGCAGTAGGAACATACCTGACAAATAGACCTATATGGAGAAGAGTATAGATCTAATCAACTATAGGGGACCTACATATGTGAGAGAAGCAGAGGTCCACAACGAAATCTGGAAAGTATCCTCTCTACCAAAAGAAGGCAATCGGAGTTTCTTAACCTTGTAGTGATAAAAGGGACACCCAGGTAGCAGATCGGGATAGAACCTATCTGAAATCCCAGTATCTACTGTAGTGAAGAAGGCTCGTCCTCGAAGATCCCTGAGAAGAAAACCTGGCTCTTAGTTGAGTTCATAGTCAATCTAGAAACTTGCTCAAAATTAGCCAGAGCAAGATAAATAATTGTAATCAATATTGAAATTGCCCTACTGAAAATCATCAAATCATTAGTAAAGCAAAGATGAGGGAAAGAAAGCTATCAATGGTACTGGTAGCTGGAAACTACAGTGGCCTCTTTCAATACCCCATCCAGCCCCTCCATCGTCAGTACAAATAGATAAGGAGAGAGGGGATCCCCCTGTCGCACCCCTCGTGTAGCAAAAAAATAACCGTGGAGTACATCGATAAGTGCTACAGAGAAGTGGGTTGATCAGAGACATGCCTCAATCCAACTGATCATATAGCCAAGAACTCTAATAATCTGCAGTCCCAGTAGAATAAACTCCCAGCTAACAGTATCGAAAGCCTTATGAATATCAACTTTGAGAGCACACCGAGGTGGTGAACGGTCGAGGTGATAATCATGCATCACCTCTTGGGTAAGAAAAATGACATCTACTATCTGTCGTCCCAAGACAAAGGCCACATGAGCTCTCCCAATCACCTCTGGTAGAACAACCTTAAATCGATTTGGAATGACCTTTGATATGCACTTATAAAGGACATTGCAACAAGAGATCGGTCTGAAGTCATTCAATGTTTGTGGACTCTCCACTTTAAGAACCAAAGCGATCCTAGTAGAGTTCGCCGAACAGGGCATAACTGAGGTAGAGAAGAAATTAAGTACTGCTACCCTAAAATATGCTGCAATAATATCCCAACACCTCTTATAGAAAAAAGAGGTATACCCATCATGCCCTGGAGCTTTATCCTCCGGGATGGAAAATAAAGCAGTACGTATTTCAGATTGGGCCCCCCAAAGACTGAATCTAATCCGCTGGGATGCGCTGAGTGAAGAATCGGGCCATATCTAACGAAGGTATCAAGGGGGACCAGAGGATACCCTGAAAATAGTCCACTGCCATCTGCCCCAATACACCCTGATTAGTGATAAATGTGCCTATCTCATCCAGTAAACCAAACACTCGACCTCTGACCTATCTGCGGATCAAGGATCTATTAAAAAAATAGTGTTTTGGTCACCCAAAGCTAGCCATTGAACGCGAGACCTCTGTCTATAGAATGACTCCTCATTCTGTACCAAATGGTAGTATTACCGAGCAAAATCACGCTCAGTAGTACATAAATCTGATGATAGTGGGGAAGCATCTAATGTTGCCTGAGTTGTTGCCCATTGTGCCTGAGCCTCCCCAACTCTACTGGAAATGTGACTGTAGTCCCAAAAACGGAGGGACTTCAGCTCCTACTTTATAGCAGATGTAGTCAGTGAGTCAAGCTGAACATCAGGTCTCCTTGTATAGGTGTAATCCAAATCCTCTGAACAAGCTCTAAAAAATTAGGGTGGTCACCCCAACATTTCATAAACTTAAAAGGAGTAGGAGGCCTACATTGCAGAGCTCCAAACTGGACCACCAGTGCACTATGATCAGATATGTCCCTTGACAAAACCTCTATATAGGTACCAGACGAGGAGAAGAACCAGGCGGAGTTGCCGAAACTCCAATCCAAACGCCAAAGAAAAGAACCCAGTTCCTCTTGGCCATTATGCCAAGTGTACTGCAATCCCCTATAAAGAATTCGTAATAACTCTACATCATGTAAAAACTATCCAAACTCATCCATGTGTCAGTACCAGCCAGTATCCCCCCAACTCTGTTAAAGTGACTCAAAATGGCATTAAAGTCCCCTAATATCAACCAAGGCATACCACTAAAATGCTTAGCCTACAGTCAAAGAAAATCCCAGAGAGCCCGTCTAGTATCCAGATCTGTGGAACCATATACAACTATCAAGCTAAAATTAATATCCTTTGTTAGCCTAGTCAACTCACAGTTGCCTGTAAAGTAAATATTGCACCCTGAACCATGAAGAATCCTGAATCCTAACATAGTATAATACAATAGGTGATCTCCTCCATCGCATTACTCAGAAAATCCCAGCCCCTATAGGTGGTGGCAACCACACGCAGAATATGTATAGAAGTGACCTTAGTCTACATGAGGCCAATCAGACCAAGGTCGTACTGCGAAATCCAATCTCAAACTACTCTATGAATACTGGAGCCATTAAGGCACCTAATATTCCAACTTCCTATCATAGGAATTGGAATATATAAAAAGATGGCAAGAGTTGACCAGAGGGGCTAGGCCCCTCACTACCTCTATCCTCTGTTAGCCTCGGGAAAAAAATAGGAGCAGACGATTCATCGAGAGAAAAAATCCAACAGTGCCAACAAACCTGGAACTGTGGCTACTACTAGGAATAGATGCCTCAGAACTCAAAAGACAAGGCATTCTACTAGGTGTAGTCATCACTGCTGGGGTAGGTGACCGACGTAGACTAACCCGCTCCTCCGTAATAACTATCTGTCTGATCTCTGAGGGACTAGGAAAACATCGCGGGGTCAGCGGCTCCACTGTAGAAACAGTTGGCCCAGGATCAGAGGGATGAGAAAAAAGACGTGGAGAGATCCACTCCACCGCTGCAACATCTGGAACAATCGGGGGGTCCAAATCAGTAGGGTGGGAACTGGGGTCGCTTCCCATGCTGGGGGAGGAGTCAAAGCTGGGGCCACCATGTTAGGACGTTGGTCTATGACCGCCACACTAGTGTCTGGAGTAGCAGTATGCGACACTGTAGGAGTCGAGATGGTATAGGAATGACCGAAAACACAGCACTGGGGACAACTCTTGAGTGTCCACTTATACTCCACACTGACATGAATCAGATTGCTACTCATACCACTAGCTATCTCGATCTCCTAAATCGGCTCAACGGCGGCAGAAAGCTCAACATATAGCCTGGCAAAAGATAGCGGGTTCAGTCGGATGTGTTCCTATGACAATTAAGGGGTTGCCTAAGTCGGCTGGCTAGGAGACCAAAACACTGCTCATTCCATAAAAGAAGTTGTAAATCATGTAAACGGACCTAAACCGACACTCTAGAAACATGGAATTTGTTAAAGACAAAATAGGGGTGCCACTACTGAAGGACCATGAATTTCCCTCTGAAAGTCCATGGGCCCTACTTGAGAATCTACTCTAAAACGTCTCTGACTGAAAGCAAAAAAGAAAGAAACCAATGTTGGTGGATATAACATCCTTTAGACCATGCATTTTCAATGCCCGCACTGCAATAGACTGCATTACGAGATACGAGAAAGGGCATATCATGCCCAAGAAAAAACTTGACTAAATATCTGGTCCACTAGCGAAGACTAGTAGCAATATAATCATCTGGGATCACTACTAGCTCGGTCAAGGTGTCATGAGGCATGTCCAAAAACTGATAACTAGTCGTGGAACTGGTTATGTGAACTTTCTCTGCCTAGGAAAAATTTGAGGTTGTTTTCACAGATTTTCCAATTTTGGGCCTAGGTTTCCCTAACTTATTAGCATGCATAGGAGGGGTAATAATTGACTTATTTAAAATACCTCTTCCACCATGGACTTGTTTGGAATGGGCCCAGCCTATGGGGCATGTTGCTTGTCCTTAGACTGAGTAAGAATGGGCTGGGCCAGGTGGGCTTTGTCCTTAGGGCCTGGGTGTCGAATGGTTGAGCCCGTATAGGTTGTGACCATAAGGCCCACGCCATTGTGACTGCGACCTTGGGTGATTAGGGAGTAGTGTCATGCCACGCTTGCTGCAGCTTGGAGACAGCGGTGCCATGTAGCCTAACACTGGCAACACCCAGAGGTAGAGTAGCAATTGCCAAAGGATCTCCGACAAGAGGAGCAGTTGGAGTGGGTGGGCGACAGTGAAGGTTGTGCGATGGTCCGACAGGTGTAGTCCTCCCAACTGCATCAACTCCTTTAGACAGAAGAGGTATGGGTAGGATATGGATAAGATTTGTGTTTAGAGTGTTGATGGGGTTGGCTATGATTATTTTTGTTGGTGGGTGGGTGTGAGTGCTTGCAGGTGGTGTGCAGTGGTTGGGATTGGCAGAGGCAATGGTGGGAGTCTGTGGTGTTGTGATTTGTTTGTGGTTTTTGGCTTGAAGGATTGGGGGTATGATGGGTTGCACACCTCTAACTACTGTCTCTGTCAGGGAAGAGAGGTAGGGGTAGTTGGGGTGAGAGGCAATGAGTGGCACGAGGTTGTTTTGTAGAGGTGCAATGGTGGGAATGATGGAGGGATCCGGGGTGGGTATGCAAGGGGTGGTGGTGCGTACGAGGGGTGAGGACGTGAGCTCGACGGTGGCGCAGCGAGCTAGGGATGTGGCAGGGTTGCTCCGTCGGTGTTAGGGGTGTGCAGGTGTGCGGGTGTAGGCGTGGTGGAGGGGAAGGGTTGACGATAGCAGGTGGACGCTCACTAACGAAGGAGGGGGAGAAGGGAGGGGGATGGGTGGTCGGTAGTGATGGTGGGGGGAGTGTGGGCTACCGATGGTCAGTTGTTTTCGGCAGCAGTGGAGAATGAATTTGTTGTAGTGACAGAAAATTCGAACCCAAATCTAGGCATATTGGTTAAGCATCGGGCCAAACCCATGATAGGGTTGTGTAGATCGGGAAATTCCGAATCTAATGGTTTAGATTATGTGGCCGTTGGAGTAGCAGGGAGGTCATCGATGGCGAGTGAGGCTGCGATGGTGGTTGCCGCAGTGGCGGTCTGATGGTTAATCGAAAAATGTTGGCAGTTGACAGTGGTCAAAGATCAGTTTTTAGATTTTCGGCCTACTGGGACTGTTGGAATTTGAGAGGATTTTATCTCACTAAAAAACTCTAAAACTCTCCCTTACATCCTAAACACTAATCCCTAAATCCTAATACCTAACACCTATAACCTACAAGCTACATCCTAAACCTAAACCTTAAACTTTAATCCCAAATCCTAAATCCTAAATCCTAAATCCTAAATCCTAAATCCTAAATCCTAAATCCTAAATTCTAAATCATAAATCCTAATATCTAAATCCTAAGACCTAAACTCTAAAACCTACACCTTAAAACTTACCCTTTAAAGTTTAACCTAAACCTTAAACCTTAAACTTTAATCCTGGACACTAAGCCCTAAATCTTAACACCTAAGACCTATAAGTTATAACCTATACCTATATAACCTAACATTAATCCTAAACACTAAGCCCTAACCTTAAACTTTAATCCTAAATACTACATGCTAAAACCTAAAACCTAAACCCTAATCCTTAAACCTAAACTTTACCTTAACTGTAAATTTTCTTTTTGTAGAAAGTAACTTGTATATTAATAAAGAGGGAAAAGGTTCAATATATACCTTAACTGTAAATACTAATACCTAATACCTATAACCTAAAAGCTACATCCTAAACACTAAAGCCTAAATCCTAATACATAAAACCCAAATCCTAAATCCTAAATCCTAAATCCTAAGACCTAAACTCTAAAATCGACACCATAAAACTCTAACCCTTTATCCCTAAACTTATAAATAAATCCCATCAATAACTACATGCTTTAAGGAATATTGTTACCATTAACTAAGTCGTCTTCTGTGACAAACTGTAGGTATAAATAATTACATTATAGATTCAAAGGTTCTGTGTACAGTAAAATATTATGATTATACTTACAAAATTGGATCCAAACAATATAAAGAAGTCCATGGAAGCTATTTTATCAGCAAAAAGTAATATAATCAACATAAAAAAGAGCCAATAATGCAATATAAACTACAATAATGCAATATAAACTAACCTTAATATAAGCTATCCTTTGATCAACAACAGGTTAAGGATATCAGGTAGGATCCTCATATCATTTAAATAGATTTTTGTTAAATGTGCTTGCAACACCTACAATTGTACTTATAGCACCTCTAGTTGTGCTCGATATTAACAAATCAAAAAAGAAATAAAAATTTACGAATTTCAAAAATTATAGACTATGGTATAAGCATGCATTACCCAAAAAAAAGGTAAAAGATATAAGTCAATAATGCATATAATCATACTAAAATATTAAACAACTTAACAAATACAACCAAATCCTACCATAAACTTAAATATAATTACTAAACATTAAATCCTAAAACCTAAAACTAAAACCCTAAACCTTAAAACCTTCCTAAATCCTTACACCTATGACCTATAATTTATAAAATATAACCTATAGGATTAAAGTTTAACCTAAACCTTAAACTTTAATTATAGACACTAGGCCCTATAACCTATAGGATTAAAGGTTAACCTAAACCTTAAACTTTAATCCTAGACATTAAGCCCTAAATCCTATTACCTAAAACCTATAACCTATACCTATATAACCTAGCATTAATCCTAAACACTAAACCCTAACCTTAATCTTTAATTCTAAATACAACATCCTAAAACCTAAAACCTAAAATCTAAAACCCAAACCCTAATCCTTAATAGTTGCATCCTAAACACTAAACCCTAAATCCTAATACCTACAACCTATAACCTATAACCTCCAAGTTACATCCTAAACCTAAACCTCAAACTTTAATCCTAAATCCCAAATACTATATCCTAAATTTTTTTGCAACATGCTTTATAAATCTTATATCCTAAATCCCATATCCTATATCCTATATCCTATATCCTATATCCTATACCCTATACCCTATATCCTATATCCTGTATACTAAGACCTAAATCCTAAGACCTAAACTCTAGAACCTAAACCTAAAAACCCTAATCCTTTAACCCTAAACTTAAAAATAAATCCCAAGAGTAAGTACATGCTTTAAGGAATGCAATTAATGAATATTTCTTTACCAAGCAAGACAAAAAGTGGTTACCTTCAGATCATCTCTATCAAAACCATCAAATCCAGCCATTGCTATCATCAACGAAGTCATCTTCTATAACAAACTAGAAATATAAATAATTACAACATTGAATTAAAGGTTCTTTATGCAGTAAAAAACTATAATTACACTTACCAAAATTGGATCCAAACAATACTTAACCGGAGAAGTCCACGAAAGTTATTTTTATAGCCAAAAGTAATATAATCAACATTAAAAAAGAGCAAATAATGCAATATAAACTAACCTTGTCATGTGTTATCCCTCAATCAACAACAGTTTAAGAATATCAGGCATGATCCTCACATCATTTAAAGAGATTTTTGGTATTCTTGCTTGCAACACCTCTAACAGTACGTACATCAACTCCAATTGTGCTCGATGTTGACAAATCAAAAAAGAAATCAAAATTTAGGAACTTCAAAAGTTATAGAATATACCATGTATAAGCTTGCATTACGACAAAAAATGTAAAAGATATTAGTAATAAGTCAAGAAAGCATGTCATACTATTATTTGCAACTTAACAAATACAACTAAATCCTAAGCCTTATACTTAAACTTAAATACTAAACATATAGTTCTTAGGTATTAGGATTTAGGACTTAGTGTCTAGGATTAAAGTTTAAGGTTTAGGCTTAGGTTATAGGTTATAGGTAAAGGTTAAATGGATTTAAGAGGGGTTTAGGTTTTTGGGTTTAGGGTTTGGAGTTTAGGTTTTTGGCTTTTCTTCTAATCTATATAACCTTAAACTTTAATCCTAAATACTAAACCTAAATCCTAATACCTATGACCTATATAACTAACCTACATCCCAAACCTAAACCTTAAACTTTAATCCTAAATATTACATCCTAAAACCTAAAACCTAAAACCTAAAATCTAAAACCTAATCCCTAATCCCTAAACCTAAGCCATAAACCTTAATCGCAAATTTTTTTTGGAAGAAAGTAACAAGTATATTTATAAAGAGGGAAAAAGGTTCAACATGTACAAACAAACAAAAGAAACAGGGCCACAGGTGACCCTCAACAAAACAATGCAATCATAAGAAATGGCTATAGGAGCCCTCAGCAAAACAATACAAACGTCATATCTATATGGGAAATTTCCAGATATGTCACTGGAGGACTGGTATCTAGAAATGACACTCGAGACCTGGAAGCTGAGAATGTATAAGCTCTGAAATGTCCTACATAATGTCAGTGGATGATCAATGTCGTCTATTGAAAATCCGGTTACTCCTCTCTTTGTGTCTAGGGTTAAGGTATAAGGTTTAGGCTTAGGTTATAGGTTATAGGTCATAGATTAATGGATTTAGGGGGAGTTTTAGGTTTTGGGGTTTAGGGTTTAGGATTTGGAGTTTAGGCTTTAGGCTTTTCTTATAATCTATATAACCTTAAACTTTAATCCTAAACACTAAACCCTAAATCCTAATACCTAAGACCTATATAACCCAACCTACATCCTAAACCGAAACCTAAACCTAAACCTTAAACTTTAATCTTAAATACTACATCCTAAAACCTAAAACCTAAAATCTAAAACCTAAACCCTATTCCCTAAAACTTGACCATGATCCTTAATCATAAATCCTTATCCCTAAAACCTATAACTTAAACCTATAACATAAAGCCTAAAGCCTAATAAGTGTCTAAGTTATTCCAATCTATTCCAAGCATTCTAAAAGATGTTTAAACAAACCAAGATTCATGGCAGACATTCAAAAATATGTCCAAGCTATCTAAACAAATTAGGGGTGATTTCTTACCTTAATTAGCTCAATTAAATAATGATTTTGGTCAAATTATTCAATTAGGATGATTTATGACCTTAATTAGCTTAAAACTAATGCCTAAATAAATACAAGCATTGTAATGTTCAAGACACTACAAAAACAAATTTACAATCCTTTAAGTGAGGTTAATTTATCTTTCATTATTTTTGGAACTTGTGAACTTATTAAGATTTTTAGCTTGTAGCATTTAAAACCTATCATATACCTTTTGTTCTTGTCTTCTATAGACATTGGATAAAGGTTTATTATCTGAAAACCTGTTTTAGCTTTCTTGGACGCCTTGCTTCCAATTGTGAGATTGTTAGGCTTCAAGGTTCATCCTTCGAGCTTCACATCACTTATTTATTAGGTATTGAGCATATTCCATCAAATAATATGTAGAAAAGTGATTAATCTAGGCAATGCTTCTTGAACAACCTCTTTTCTAGCATCACCATGATTATCCTTACAAAGTTATCCTCATGTGTTTAGTCTTTTCCTTAATCATTGGACCTTTAATTCTTTATAAACGATCACAAGAATGGTTGGAAGTTGGTAGTGGTGCAAGCTTCCAACATTTCTTCCCTTCTAGAAAGATTCATCTTTAAATCACCTATATCATAAAAACATAAATCATCAACATTCAAATTAGCACTCATATTACCACAATTGCTTGGAAAATCTAGTTTTTAGGCATATTAATTGATATTTCTAACAAGTTATACTTCCTTCGAGCATGAAACCTCTCCTTATGTATATGAAACAAAGCTCATTCTCCATCTTCAAAACAACCTTGATATGCCCATTTTTTGTGTTGGACATCTTTTTCTATTATTTAAAAAGGATTATTAATTGAAATTATGGGGGAATTTAAATTTTTCAGTGATTAATGACTAAGAATGCAAATGGAGTTGAGGACATGAATGAAATGAGTTAAAATTTGGAAAAAGAACTAAATTGAAAAGGTGAGAAAAAATATTTGGGTAAAATCATAATTTATGAAAAGTTTAAGGCCAATTCAGTAAATTTCAAAATTTATGATCAAGGATCCAATTGAACTATTCTATAAGTACTTTAAAGTGTAATGATTTATTTTAGATTCAATTAGAGTAGAATTCAAGTGTGAATTGAAGAAATTAAGTGAATAGTACATTGAAAGGATGTAATTAGAATAAATTGGAAGTTGTGTAAATAGTGACCCAATTCGTGGAGGGAGTCAATTGATTAACTAACTAAGAGATTGTGGTGTGAAATAGAATAAACAAAAGATGAGAGTTAGTGGGAGACAAAAATCTTGACATGGATAATGAAATGGTGACATATGGCATTTTAGGTGAGATTGATAAGAAAAAGGAAAGACCTCATTCTTCATTTCAACTGAGAGAAAGACGAAAAGAGAGAGAGAGAGAAAAGCTTGATGCTTTGGTTATGGGAGCTTGAAAGAGAGAGAAACATTTGCTTGGATTTTTAGCAAAATCTAATGAGATTAAGACTTAGTCTAAGAAGAGAAAAATGTAGGAAATGAAGATAGCTAGAGAATGAGCCAAGATTGATCCCAGTTTGAGGAAAACAACAAGGATTTCAAAATTTGTTATGGTAAGAAAATGATTACTTTGGGTTGGAAATGACTTTTGTTTTGAGAAATTAAGCTAGAAGCCTAACTTTTGTTCATGGTTGTAAAATGAGTTTTATTAGCTACGAAACCTAGGGTTTAATTCTTGGTATATGATAATTGTATATTTGAATGAAAATTTGTCTGTTTGAAGGAAATCAAGAAAAATAAAAGGCAAGAGCAAGAGAAAAGGCAAACTTGAGTTTGGACTTACAATCAATTAGGTAGGTAATATATTGTGGATGATGGGTTGAATTCTTGCTTACTTACATGCTTAATTGGTTGACTTTGAATTATTGTGTTTGTTGGAAAATACACTATGATTTATTATCATGTTATGCCCTGAAAGATGTTACGGCATTTTGCATTAATGAAAAGAGAAAAAAAAAACATAAGAAGCATGAAAGTATGAGTATGTGATGAAATGAATTGAGCATCGAAATTTGCTTGTGTTTGGGCAAGAGAGATACCATTTCGTTCGTCGCGTGCACGTTGACTTAAAGCCTTCTCTCGGCTGCCCGCTTGTGGCATATGAACTCCTAAGAAATAGACTCATTTAGCTCATGGTGTAAACTTTGGTTTCTCCATTTCGATGCAAGGGACTCTCTCAAGCCATTATGTTTTTTCATTTCATTTTAATTTGTTGAGCATGATACATAATTGAGTGTTATGTTTTGATGGTTAAATATACATAATATGATTTATGTGATAACATTTTTAACTATGAGTTCTTTGAGCTAGAATTGTAGATAATTTAATTGCTAGATTAAAATGGGTATATAATTATAATGTGTGTATATATATAT
>JAOSBN010056408.1:0-14172 GCA_027563595.1 Erythroxylum suave | reverse complement strand
GAAGCCATTGTTGTGAAATTAAACAATTGCAAAAAATGAAGACGATGAAGAAGCACTTAAGATAATAAAAATGAAGAAGCACAAGCAGAGGTGAAGAAGCACCGAAGAGATGAAGAAGCACCGAAGAAAAGAAATTGGAAGAAGTTGAAGCAGAGACGAGAGAAGAAGCACCGAAGAAAGTCTTCGGTGGTGTATATAAAGGCCCTATTAAATACCACCCCGCCATTGATAATGGCGGGGTGGTACCAGAGCCAGCTGATTCTCGCTGGCTCTGGGCCTGCAGCTGGCGGGGTGGCCACCTAAGACCACCACGCCATTTACATTGACGGGGTGTCTTAGGTCTGGTACCCCCTCTTAATTCACCCGCATTTCACGGATGAAAAATAAAATTTATCACAGATTAAAAATTTAGCCCTTTTTTGGAAGACAAGTCTCTTCTCTCCCAATATGGAAAGTGATGTGCATACATTATACCGATGAAGCAGAGATCTCGGGGATCAATGAGCCCGTATCCTCCTTAGAGTGATCAAAGCTCCTGGTTGTGCTGTTAACAGTTATGATTTAAACTTTAAAAAGTAAAAAATAATCTATAATCTAACAAACCACATCAACTAATACATTTTTCACGAGAAAATATAAAATTTTAAATTTAAATAATTTTATCAAGGTTAATCTTGTGAATAAATCTAATAATTATAAGATTCAATTAGTTCCGACTGAATTAACCTAAAAATTTTAAACCTTTCAACTTTTTAGTTTAGTTTTCAACTTTTTGATTCAATTTATTTTAATAACTTTTGTTGTTAAAATTGATCAATTTATTAATTAATCGGTCAATTTTTATAAAATAAAATAATTAATTTTCATTTAATAATCATTTTTAATTAAACTTCAAATTCTTAGATAGATAAAGACAATCCCTTTCAATCATATTTAAAAAATTTTAGTTTTATTTAATTTTTAACTAGTATTCTAATAATCTAATATTGATTGAATATTTTAAACCTTGAACTTCTTGTGTTATTAGTTTAACTTTCAATCCAATTTTAAAAATATTGAATAAACCATGCTTTTTCCCATTTTTTAAAGATTAATACAATCCACTTGTCAATAACCTCAATTTCAGATTTAGGTTGGTAACTATGTCATCAAACAGGGGCGTCATCTTGCAAACAAACCCTAGCCTCCATGCCATCCACCGTTGCCAACACGATTAACTTGCAGTCGGCCAACCACCGCCTGCCATTGCCAAGCAGGAACAACAGCACTTGTAGCGAGCGTCGCCTAAGTTATCGATATCACCAACAACAACTTTGACAACAAACAACGTCTCCCATAAATCGTTGACGAATTCTTTGTGTTTTATAGCTATGAAAACAACAGCAAGATGGCTTGAACAATGACAGCTCTCCATCATTAGCTCAGTGGGATCAACATATAAACATTTGCATATTTATTAGTTTGCTTAATTTAGAATTTGCTATTTTATCAATTATAATTCAAACTTTGAATACCAATAACAATCAAACAACTTATTTTATAGTATCGTTATTTGGACATCTATGATATAATCGCATCAGATTGAGTTAACGTTTTCACAAAAGAAGCAGGCTTTTCTATGTTACTACTAGTGTTATCACTTGCAACCATTTCTTCTCCGAAATGAAGCTCGTTGCTTTGTATGGGAACGACGCTAATCTTTGGATCTCGGCTTTGGATTCAGCAAGCTACTTGAGCCAACAACACGACAGCGGATGAACATCAGACTATAAGGATATGAACATAAATGTGTAGTCTTACGTGGAATTTATAACTAAATTTTCATCCAGGTGGAAAATATATTTCAGCATCCTTAACAAATAATCTAACTGCAGGTTATTTTTATAAATAATTAAATGTTTAAACATTTTATTATTATTATTCAAATTCGAGTTATAATCATAAAATTTAATAAAGTTTATATATTTTTAATAATTAACCATAATTATTATATAAGAAAAAGGGAGATCACAATTTTAACTCTAATGAGAATGGTAAAAATCAGAAAGATGTAAAAGAAAAAGAAAAGGAAATTAGGATTTGAATATTAATGCCAAAAAATTTAATATCAAGTTTGATAGGAACATTTGATTGCATTAACATTCCTAGGTTACTTGTGTATTACAATTGTTATTTAAAACATAAATGGTAGCTTAGTTAATCAACACAACGTGGCTTAGGTTTAACTACAATGGTTCTCAAATTTTATGCATAACAATTGCTTTTTCTCTATTTTTATGCATAGCAACCATCTCTTCTTATAAAACCTTGTCCATAAGATTAATACCTAGAAATCTCTATTGGACTATAGCTAACTAATAGTTGAATGGTGGGTAATGTTATACTATCATTAAGCTAAAGCCAATCAACAACTCTATTTTAATGGATAATTCTCAATCATTTAATAAAGGTATACTTTAGGATTCTTTTTAAAAATTTCTAATCTAACTATCTATCTATGGGTGGTATATTGTTGACATATGTAATCCTACTCCCTACTATTGATAAAACTCCTACCAATTAGTGACTTAAGAAATATAAGGTCTCGATCACTAGTGATAATTGTGGACATTCCATAAAGCTTACGAAGGATTAAGCAGCTCTTCTTGTTATATAAGGGTGCTCAGGTGCCACATAATGAGCAAAGTTATTATATAAATTACTATCATCAACATTACATATCCATTAAAGGTTGGTAATCATTTGATATAATCCATATTGTAATTAGACTAATAGTGTTGAGGTATAGGATACAACTGGAGCAACACAACAAAAGAGCTAGTGTCATATTTATTTAAATGACAAATTTAGCTTTTTTAAAGACAGGAACCTTCTAAAGGTTGAATGCATTCTTGAATGCCCTCTATTGGCATTTTCATGCAATTTGTTTGTAATTTTAGACTACAATGTGATATTGCGACTGACTACTACTCTTCCTTTCTTAAAAATTCTCGAAGAATGTAGTTTCACAAAAACTCTGGTGTAGTTGCAATTATTTCTAACGCAAATGAAAATAGAAAAATTAAACGCAAAATAAACAAATCAATAGCCGAGGTTTGGTAACACAGTTTGGCACACCTTGTCTACACCTGCGAAGCCCTCACCCAGTTTAATTAATTTCACATGTGTTACAGTAACAGTTTTACTTAACGCATTACAGATCCGACTTACCCAACTATTGATATTATCTCTTGTTCTCACTACTTGTGAAAGTAAATCACATTCAATAATACGACTACCTCATGTTAACCTCAATAGAGGATTTTCTCAATAATGTTTGATAATAAAAATGATAATAAAACAGCTCAAGTGACTGAAACAATAAAATACATAATTAGAGACAACACTTAAAATAAAAAGCAACTCTCCTAAATATGTCTCTTCTTCAACGAAAGAACGAAAATTTGTCCACCGAGAATGCTACTGTGAACCTTTGATAATGTCTTTGAGATATCTCATGCATAATAATCACATAAACTTAGCAAAACAATAAACATTTTATCACCAAAATGTTAAACTAATAGAGCTAAAACACCTACGACAACTACCGAAGTTTTTCACTTAAATAACATGAAAAGTTACAAACATCGGAACTGCAAAATCCACAAAAGTTGTTGGAGTTTTTCACACATCACAACCACTATCGATAGCTACCAAAAATAGACACATGATTAACACCCAATCAGCCAAACAAAAATCATGCAAACAGTAGAGAAAAACCAACTGTTCAATTGTACACACTTAACCACCAAAAGGTCCAACAATGTTTGTTAACAATAAGAGAAAACGCAGCTACCAAAATTGCACACACTACCCAATAGGACAACCCAACGATAATCCTTCAAAGCTAGAAAAATGCAGTTGTTAAGTTGGATAATTATATCATGAAATTAGCTGCAAAATATCATCAAAGATAGCTCTAAAAATCCCAACATCCAAGTCACACAAAATTCGTAGTTTATCCATCCAAAAATGACAACACTTCAGCCCACATATCACGTAAATCACAACCACAATCCAGCTACAATGGTCAAAACCAGATGTCCAAAAATATTACTACCTTAGATAATCATTATCTCCAAAATAGGATATACATTAAATTCTATCTTGATTAGAATTTTAAGCCTAATTAACCTTATCTTGAAAGAGTCCCACATAAGTCCAATTTCAAATAATACCTAAATTAAATAATAAGATATCATAACATATATTTTAACACTTTCTACTTCAAGATGTCATTTTTGAATTGGTAGTTGTTAGAATGTAGCATTCCTTTGACAACTTGGAAAAGAAATCCTTGATAATGCTATCATCCTACCAGCTTCTCTTGATATTTGTTAGAAGATCAATTTGTATTTAAGACAATAGTATAGTGAATAACTCCACACTTGTCACATTGTTTCCTTGTATAACATTTCTAGATAGAGAACAACTACCAAATGCTAATGTTCTAACTTGTTCTTAATTTCAAAATATTAACTTAGTCATTTCCGTAACTAACTTGTTAAAATGGTGTGCATATTCTTTATTCTAAGAGATACTTTTAAGTTTGTATGGTTAGTATGAATGATGTATCCCATTCCAGTAATAATGCTAATACTTAAAGATCATCATAATTTTTAGAAATTCTTTCTCGTAAACCAATAAGGCATAATGCTGAAGTGAGAGCTTACTTATATGTACTAGGGGATGCTTGTCTTATATAAGTGTTGCTACCAACCCCATTATATAAACATCAACTTAGATGATAAATGGCTTGTAGTAATTTGGAAGTGCTAACATTAGTGTTGTTGTTGCTTTCTTTAGTTTTTCAAAAGCCAATTGTGCCTTAGCATTCCATTTAAATGAATTTTTTCTTTAGTAAATTGATGAATAGCTTGTTCTCAGTGGCATAATGATTGATGGATCATTTATAATACCCAGTCAAGAATAGAAAAAATCCCTTAATTCTCTCACAAATATTTGTGATACCCATTTTTCCACTGTCCTTATCTTTTTGGGATAAATGACTACTCCTTTAAAAGATATAACATAAATATTTCACTTAAGTTTCTTTAAAAGTGTGCTTGCTTCCTTTTCAAGGAACTAATATTCTTTCAAATTTTCCTAAGTTGTTCTAAGGTGTTTCATATGTTCCTCAAACAATCCATTATAGATGAGTATGTCTTCCTAGAAGAGAAGGTTAAACATCCCAAAGTGTGGCCTTTTTATTTCATTCATCAAAATATGAAATGTAGATGGAGCATTGATAAGTCTAAATAGTATAACTAAGAATTCATAGTGTCGCTCACAGGTCCTAAAAGTTGTCTTGGGAACACTTGGAGGATACATCCTAATATTATAATATCCTAATTTCAAATCCAACTTAGAAAACTAAAATTCTCTATATAATTCATCCAAAAGTTCTATCACAAGGATGTAAAACTTATCCTTAACAGTATAACTATTAAACTCCATGTACTCAATTCACAACCTTCAAGAGTTATCTTTCTTTTTTACCAAGATTGCTAGAAAAGAAAATAGCATGGTATTATACTGGATTATTTCCCAAATTAATAAAAATTACATAAATTCCTTGATTATGGTCTTTTATAACCCATCATATATCTATATGTTAGATGTTCATTACTTCCACTCCTTTTAGTAAAACTCAATGGTCATATTCCCTTACGTAAGCATAAGTTGGTATAGGCTTAGTAAATAACAAGCTAAACTTAGCTAGGAGAAACTGTAATTATGTTTAATGCAATTCCACCATTGATGACCTCCTAATGGACAATTCTTACAATTTGTGGCTTAGGAAGTATTGCAGCTAAAGCACATATTGTGGCATCCTAATACCCCCTGGGAGGATATTGTGAGTGCCACACATACAGAACAGACTGAAAATGAAACATTTTGAAACATATAAAAGACTTATACATACATACATTCAATCATTTCCAGAAGTCTCAACAATATACATCGCATATCAAAATTTCCAAAACAGCCTAAATTAAGGTTATTACAAACCTTCAGTTAAAACCAAAGTCATATATATATCAAAGACAAACCAAAAACAAACTACAAAAATAGGATTTTAACAAAACAAGACTCAGACTCTATTGGCCACTGCGATTGACTCGTCCTAGTCCTTATGTCCTTCTCTCTGAACCTACACGAGGCAAATCCACCGTGCTAAGCATATAGCCTAGTGAGTAATCCTAGGCATAAACTGACAACTAATTATACACAATCATGATATATCAGAAGCATGCATTAACAGTTTATCGGAACGAACAATTCAAACATATAGTATTGGATCTCAAACAGATTGTACATAAACAGAACTGAGTCTCAAAGAGGGTATAAACCTTCATAATCAAAACACATTTTCTTGTTTATATCAAAGTCAAACAGAAATCAGAATACAAAACTTATGACTGTTAAGTTCATTTACAGAAGCGGGTAACAGGATTTGTACAGAAGAGACCGAAGTCTCGACACCGAAGTGTCACTAATAGAAGACACCGAAGTGTCAATAACAGAAGACACCGAGTGTCACAGAAGCAGCTACAGGCCCTTCTAGGCATGCGTATTTACCCACGACTAGGACTTGACAGTGTTAAAACCAAACAAATTCATTTCATGATCAACATAATTAGCCAATCATTGCTTTCATGCCAAAAATTCAACATATCAATATAACAGCTTTGGAAATCATTCAATGGACCAAAAGTAGTAGCAAACAAAACAATCAAAGCAAAACTATCAAATTTGACCATCCAGATTACTTACAAAAATACCGTCTAAAATTACTTACAAAATTTACCCTCTAATATTACTTACAAAATCTCCTTTATTGCTTATTGCCTCGATGCCTTAGCAATATCTGGAATCGGTAGCTCTAAGGGTTCATCTAAAACATTCAATACAAACATATATTACTATTGTGGACAATTATGAATTCAATTATGCACATTCATGTATACTGAATATGTATGACGCATGTTTATGAAAAATTTTGAGTTTCTTATCCTTAATCTTGTCACATTCTCAATCATGTGAAACCAAACTCAATTCCTCCATCCAGATTTATTTTACATTCAACTTTCGGTTCCACCTTGCTCAATTATTCTCATCAAGTAGTTGAGGTAATTAGATACTACTTCCTTCTAGAAAGTTGTCCCTCTTTGTCTTAGGTTTAAAATGATACCAAGTTTATCCAATTTGGTTTAGTATACTAAAAGTTATACTCAAAAGATTTCAAGATGTTCTTGAGCTTTATCAAAATTCATATCTCAACTTCCAATCAAATTATGAAATTCTTAGATGCAGAATTAGATTCTAATCTCTGCATACAATTTGTATCCTTATGTCTCTAGTTTACTCCAAATAAAAAATCACTCCATTTAGATAACTACATAGAAAGTTATGCCTAAAATACTAAAGTATATTCAAGCTGTGAGGAATCTTCGCCACGACGAACTTTCCAGATAGTAGAATTCTTCGACCTTTTTACAAAAGTTTGCTGCGGCGAATTCAACTTCTACTTCATGCTCATTGTAGTGAACTCAACTTTTTCTTTATGCTCGCCGTGGTGAACTCAACTTCTTCTTCATGCTTGTCGCGGCGAACCAAAAAGATTTGGTCGTGATGGACTTTCTCCTCCGCCACGGCAACTTTCACAGAGAACTCTACTGCTATCCATTCCCAGAAATTCTCAGACTTCCCTCTTATTCAATGAACACATAACACACTTAAATCAATTCTTCTACTTCCATTTCAGCTTACACAACTCAAATAAATCACATCTATATTTAAACACTAAAAATCGATTCCTTACACAAGCTTTCTCTCACTACTGTATATTTTCTATTCTCGTCTTCCTCTATGCCTCCACCTCATTTAACCCATTCTGAACACCACCGAAGCTACCCATCTTACACCCCTCATGCACAATTTCGTTTTCAATCATTCAAGCATCATCAGAACTATTCAATTCATTTCTATGAACACTTAAATATCCATGCATGTACCGTGAGAAACAGAGCATATATTGACTGAATTTCCTGAAACAACACTTACTTGGTTCAACTCTAATTCCCCCAATAAAGTTCTCGGTGGATGAAAAAAACCAAGGATAATAGAATTAAGCACTCTCTAAGTAATGAAATTCTTACTTTGAGGTAAGATTCAAAAGCCAATATCTCAACAGATGCAACTTGGTATTTTCGATATTGGACAAAACCGAATGAAGAACAACACAAGTTGCATAATTGATTTTGCTTCTCTTATGTGGCTAATGTGCATGTCTCACATTTTTCACTTATCACCACACACACACAAGCCATTTGTCACACAATGAATGATGCCACATGTCAATCTTTAATTGGTCCACATGTTACACTAAGATTGGTCCAACTTTCAATATTTTTCCAAAAATTTACCAAAAATTCCAAAATTTTTGAAATATTTCCAAAATTGCCAAATCACATTTTTATTCATGTTAATAACTCAATTATACCCGGAATGTCATGAATGTATGCACAAATATTGGTATGAGTCCAAAAAGACATATGCAGAAATAATCAAAAACTCAATTATGCCAAGCATAACATGCATTGAAATTCCTTACAATTCTAATCCTTAATATGGGGTGTTACAGTTGAGATAGGATGTCATCTTTCTGTAGCTCTGCTTGAGTGTCATAAAAGATGGTATAGTCACCATAATTCTTATGAATTTTTTTGTTTTTATAGTTGAATTGAAGTTGTTTACATATAGATGAATTCAAATGTTGTTTTCATACAGATGAGTTGAAGTTGTTTGAATACAGAAGAATTGAAGTTGTTTGGTTATGTTAAGATATTCCTAGTTTGAGTTTGGTTGATCAAAGGTCATTAGTACCATTAACATATGTAGAAAAATTGCATAATCTTGATCAAATCTAGTTTATATAGATCTTCCTCTAACAGTGGGAACTTCGGTGCTCTTATCTAGATTGATCTTGTTCCCAATGTTGAGATAGGATGTCACCTTTCTATATTTCTCTTTGAGTGTCATAGAAGATGGTATATTCATAATAAATCTTATGGATTCTTTTTCTTCTAGTTGAAGTGAAGTTGTTTGTATACAGATGAATTCAAATATTATTTGCATATAGATGAGTTGAATTTGTTTGAGTAGAGAAATGTTGAAGTTGTTTGCTTATTATAGGATATTCCTAGTTCAAGTTTGGTCGATCAAAAGTCATTAGTAAATTAGCATAGAAAAATTGTAAAAACCTAGATCAAATCTAGATCATATAGATTTTTGTTTTATGGTTTCTTATGTATAATTATTTCCAAAGGAAAGAGTATCAAAATTATTATATACTATGAATGACAAGTATTGAAATTGATAGCTATTTTGGATGCAAATATTACGTTTCTTAAATTTATAAGACTGGAGCTAATATACATGAGAAGATGTGGTTGATAGTAGTCATAATTTAACTCTGTAAAACTTGAGCAACTTGTGTTATTCAATCCTCTACCTTTCTTTATATTTTTCTAAAACCGACATTGATGTTGTCTTTCTAGGTAAAATTACATCGTGATTTCTTTAGTATACAAATGGAATCATCATCATCGACTAATACAAGAGTGAGTTCAAATTTAAGTAATATGGTTTGCTATTGTGGGCTAAAGGCCCTATTGAAGACTTCATGGAGTAATCATACTCCTAGTCAAAGATTTTATGGATGCCCTGATTATCCAATGATTATTGTTATTTGATTAAGAACTTATGTTTAAGATTTATTTAATGAAATTGAATGTTTCATGTTAAGAGATGTAACTTTTTCAAATGGTATGATGAATAATTTATTGAGAGAGCCCGTCAAATGATTCAAAAATTAAGTAATAAATTATCAATGTTAAAGAAGGAGGTTAAAACAAGAACAACTAAGGAGTTTGAAGAACAAATGAAGTTTTTGAAGGAGCTTATAAATTTATTGAGTAAAAAGAAAAAGAAATTAAATTTATGATAATTAATATCGAAATAGGATTTAATATGGTTCTAGTATTTTTATTTATTTGTACTTATGTTATAGGGATATTATATTGAATTTCAACAATGTAATGGTTAATATTAATTTCAACTATATTATGAAAAAATTGGTTTTGAAATTTGCATATGAATTATTTAATGAACCAAAAAAAAAACTACCATATGAAATCAATAGATAATGAATAATTTACTGCTTGCATATCTTATCAAATGTTGAGCAATCTTTACTAGTATGATCTTCCAATCTCTATGTCTTCTTTGACTTCTCCCTAAGGTTGTGATAGCTAAAAGAAATGACGTAGTCGACTAAGACAAATTGTTGCTTCCCTTCAAGTATACAAAGGGATGATCTCTCAACTCTATGTGTGAAGAGTAAGGCTCAAATGAGCTATATATAGGCATCAAGGCTTGGGGAACAAGTAAGAATCCTAATGTTACAAAAGTCTTCTCAAGCACCAACCTTATCCGTAAGTCACACCTACTCCTTTACACGACAATCTTACCTAGATTTGTTTAAGCAAGACTTAACCTTCCCCACATGATTGTCGACCAATAATCGAGTTCTCAAACGTCTCACAAACCTCAACTAATAAGATAAAAGATTACAAATGATCTATCTCTATCCCCAAAGATGTCCACTATCTTCAGATGATCCTCCAGCGTGGTCTTTATCCTTTAATATTGATGTTTATCCTTTGTAATCTTATTCGCCAAATCATCCAAGATCCCCACAATCTCTATTCGTTGACGATGAGTCATCCAAGACAAAGCTAATGATAGCATACTGGTCTGATCTAATGCTTACCCATGTCAAGTCTATTAGCCATGGTCTGTCCATTTAAGCACCTAATAAGTCCTTAGTTCATCAAGAACTTAGCCTTAGCCTTGACAGCCATACATGATCTGAATTTCTACCAAAACTTGCACTATGCTTGATCTAACATACTTAGTCAACTTGGAGCTTTCGAATGCCATCGCCATGCACGTGATCCAGCTAACCTTCTACCTAAGGTTCGTCTCCAGCTAGCTATGAAGTGCCTTTATGTGCACAACCATATGGATTCGACACCCTTGTCGAACTAGTCTAACGGTAGGCATTCAGCTGATCCTCAAACTACCACAAGGTTGTATCTTTCTCCCACGTAGCTTTCGTGTTCAGCTTTCCCTTCCATTATATTAAGAACTCTATCCGTCAGTTCTTCTTATGCTGCCTCATTGTTCGGTGATCCAAGATCTTCTCTACTTCATCCTTGAACTGTTTTCTCACAACCAGTGGAGCTCTCTTCACTTGACTCCTATTTAGATATGATGTATCCCTATGGTAAGATTTGAGAAAACTAACATGAAAAGTAGGGTGCACCTTTTGTCTCTCGAGCAATTTTAACTTGTATTCCACATTCGCCACTTTACTCAGGACTTCAAACGTTCCATTGTACTTTGACCCTAATCTACGATGCACTTGCTTATTCAAGATCTTCTTCTGAATCCGTGGGGTAAGTTTTAACAATACCTTATCTCCCACGTCGAACTCCAATGGTATACTCCGCAAGTCCACTTACTTCTTCAACCATCAAAAAGCCTTCCGAAGACTATCCTTGACCTCATCTAGCAACTCTTGCTTCTCCATTGCAAACTTGTATGCCACAGGAAACTTGCTACCTTTCCTTTGTTGTACAATCTCGACTGGAGTGAGAGGTTGCTGTCCTAAGACTATTTTAAAGGGAATCTTCTTCGTAGCAAAAGATCTATGCAAGTTATAGCAAAATTGTGCAATATTAATCAAACTTAACCAGTTACGTTGACTTACACTTACATAATGCCTTAAGTACTCTTATAATAGACCATTGATCCTCTCTATTTGGCCATCCATCTGTGGTGATTTATTATTGAAAATTTCAAATAGTAACCCATCTTGTTAAAAAGGAGCATCCAAAATTGGTTTGTAAATCTAGCATCTCGGTCACTCATAATGTTTGCAAAGACTCCAAAGTATTTCACCACGTTCTTATAGAATAACTCTGTAGCATTATCTGAGGGACACAATCCTGGTGCTGGCACAAAGATACCACACTTAGAGAAACAATCTACAATCACCATGATTGTTGTCATGTTGTCTACCTTTGAAAACCCTCTTATGAAATCCATTGAAACTAACATTTAAAATTTTTCAGGAATAGATAAGGGTTATAGTAAGCTAGCTTCCTTATTCCTTTCTAGTTTGTCCATCTGACACACAAGGAATGTCTTGACATACAGTCATTCTCCATCTTCATCCAATAGTAGGAACGAGCTAGGAGCATCATGATCCTCTGAACTTCGGGGTGACCAGCCCACTGTAGTTATGTGTCTCCTTCAATAATTGTTCCTGTAAGCTACCGAAACTTGGCACATATACTTGACTACTATTAGTCATCATCAACCCATCATCATCGAGCCAAAACTTGCACAGAACACCTTCCTTAACTTGTGAGATTAACTTACAATACATGTTGTCCAATGGAGTTGCAGCTTTGATTTGCTCCAACAGGTTAGACTCCATCCTAATAATGGCATATAGGGTCATGAATACCCCTTTCCGACTCAAGGCATCTGTCACGTTGTTCTGTTGCCCCAGTTTATGCTCCCATGCAAGGTCATACTTAGCAAAGAACTCCTGCCACTGGGCTTGTTTCACAGATAACTTCTTTTGGGTCCTAAAAAATGTATTAGTAACATTGTCTGTCTGAACAACAAATCTGGTTCCCAACAAATATACCCACAATGTCTCAAGGCAATGTACCACCGCCTTTTCATGTGTCGAGTACCGCTGCTCCATATCATTGAGCTTTCGACTCTCAAATGCTATGGGATAACCTTTTTGTACTAAGACTCTACTAATGGCTTTGTCCGATGCATCTGTATGTACCTCAAATGGAAAACCAAACTCTGGTAGCTTCAACACAGGTTCAGTTGAGATAGCAGCTTCAAGTATTTCGAATGCTTCCTAACATGCACCCGACCAACACCACTTTTGCTTCTTCTTTAACAAGTCCATCAATGGCGCCGTTTTCTTCAAATATCCCACTATAACTACCTATAATAGCTTACCAGTCTAAGAAAACTCTACAATTCTCTCACTGTCATGGGAACCTGCCACTCAACTATTGCCTTCACCTTTTTCAAATCCATCCTGACTTGACCCTTGCTCACCAAGTGACCCAAGAATCTAATCTCTGACTGTGTAAACTTACACTTCTACATCTTCACGAAAAGCTTGTGTTGCTTCAGCTGCTTGAATAGTTTCCTCAAGTGCTCCATATGTTCAGCCATATTTGTACTATACACCACAATGTCATCGAGATACACCACCATGAACTCATCAAGCAAATCATACAACATATTATTCATTAACACTACAAGAAAATTAAAGAATAGCGGCAGAATTTTTCCGACGGAAAAAATTCTGACGCTATTTACCGACGGATATGATATTTCCATCGGTACAACAGATACTTTGGCGACGGAAAGAGACATCCGTCGGTACAGATGGAGAGAAAATTTTCACGCAATATTTGCGATGGAATATAGCGACGACAGCGAAATTACCGTCGGTAAAAATGCGCGAAATGTTCGCGCAATTTTTTGGCTATGGGCAAAAATCGACGAAACGGCTACGGTCGGTATATATGTCGACGGAAACAAGAATACCGTCAGTGAATTAGAAATTCTGAAAGACAAAAACTGTATTACCGACAGATACAAGCCTACCGTCGAAATATATGAACATAACCAACCAGTTTACCGACGGAAATAGGCATGCCGTCGGTGAATTGGTAACCATATCGCCGACGGAGCTCTTCATTACGACGGTAAACGTCGAGTCAGCGGTGGAGATTCTTCCAGAATATATGCTTTACCGACGGAGTTGGATGACCGTCGGTATTTGAGTTATTCCTACCTATTGATCCCACCCATTTAATGACGGAATGGAGTCTTCTCCGCGGTTTCACTCTGGTTCTCTTGAAGTTTCCGGCCCCTTTTTCTATAGTTTGAGGTAAACTTTATTATTATTCTGTTATTTTTATAAGAAAAGCATGCTAGTAAATGAGATTAGTTTGAAAT
>JAOSBN010056397.1:0-14173 GCA_027563595.1 Erythroxylum suave | reverse complement strand
CTGGGTTAAAGCGTCATGCTGACATGTTATCATCGGAACACCAAAGGCTCGGACGTGCATTTGATGAACTGTCAGGTAGACGAATTGCAGAGAAGAACCAATCCATAGATGCATTTAAGAGGTTAAAGGACCGACACAAGAAGGAGATGGATGAACTCGAATATAAGTACGTAGCGGAAAGGACAGAGCTCTTGCACATTGCACAGGATTTAGAGGACAGGTTCATGTTAGAGAGCCGGACCAATCACTCACTGAAAGCAACGAACAAAGAGTTAAGCGAGAAGTATGAAGCACTCCAAAAAGCCTACGATGGCAATCTGAAAGAGTTCGTTCAGCGCAATGCAGAGCTTGCCGAAGTCAAAAAGCAGCTCCGAGCCCATGAGGAGAGGCCCAAGCTAAAGGCGGATCAAGGCAATGGCTCAAATGAGCCTAAGACTTCACAGATGTTTGAGAAAGAGCAGTCCAAGAATGGCGCGAATGAAGCTATCCCGGGAGATAACCAAGGTCAGGGTGGTTCGGCCCCGCAACAGCTCCCGGACCGGTCAAATCCACGTGGGCATCCAATCTCATCCCAAGCACGAGCAACATTTGAGGACACGGAGGGCACCAGTAGCACACAGCAAGCATTGCCGTCAGCAGACAGTGTTGTTTCGTCGAGCTCTACACTACCACTACTCAAGTCACAAGTCCACCCTGCAAGATTTTCTCCAGAGCTCAAGAAGCCAAAGCGAGATAAACGTGGAATATTCTCTAGGGTGTACGATGGGTAACTGAATTGGATCTTAGGGGAGTCTAGATGTGTGCGCATATGTCTTCATCAAAGTGCTACGATGACAAGAAGCGTCGACCGCCGTCGTATGGTTATTGGTCTACTCACCAAGATGCGGAATAACATACAATGTTGTCCAGTCAGCTGGTGAATAAGGAGGCGGAATCGGAGCTGTATTCAATGACAGAATGTACAACCCAGACGGATGTACCTATGACGGAGAGACTGAGATCCAGGACGAAGCTATCATAGCATCTGACGATGACGAAACCGCTAGGCTCTTGAAATCGTCGACAAAATTGCTCGAGTTCGTGGTTAAGCCTCGCAGAAGCTCAGTTCATACAGCTGAATCGGTCGGTGATGAAGAGCAGTTTGAAACCGCCACTGACAGGAACCTCTTACTAAAGGTCACTGTTGCTGTGGAACTCTTCTGTTGACCGGCGACTACCATCGTTCACCTTCTGCAGCTGAGGAGAAGGCCAAGATTCTGAATTGAATACCTGACAATGATAGGGTACAAGAACTGCAGCATTGCCCAAGAAGCGAATAAACAATAGCTTGAAGTCTACTGCTGGTGCTTCCTTGAAGTGACACGAGAGCGTATGTGTTCAAGGTTGGGTCAATCAGTACATCATCCTGTTGTATTCCAGATGACGATACTCAAACAAGAACACAGACATGTAAGTCAGGCACTTTGGAACAGATAGTGTGATGGGTAGCCAGGACGCATCGACATGACTGTGCATGCTACGCACTGAAGATATACTCACGAATGGCGTTGAAGTGCTCACAGTCCTTTGAAAGATTTTATGCATCCAGGCTCTAGCCTCGTTGATTTCGGAAGGCGGAAGACACCAGTGACGAGCAGCTCGTCTGAGCTCAGCACAAGAGAGAGCCAGAGTAAACAACACTGATTGTTCTTCGTCTCAATGACGTCCGCCGTCCTTCACACACAACTAGCAGCCGGGAAGTCATATGTCTGCGCCGTGATTGCACGGACGAACACGCAGCCTAATTGTGCGGCTGGGTCTGTCCGACTCGATTGATCATCGTAACTCTCAATGTCCACTCTTTGTTCCCACGTCTTGTGACGTCTGAACAATCAATGTATGATGACTTTAATCGATTGGTATATGACGACCACAGAAGCCATACTACCTCGCCGGTCTGGCCAGAAGACCCGTTCGAGTCAGTCGGTGATACTTGTATGCTCGAATTCGACGCCATGGACAGTGATAGCTCATTCTCCTTGGAAGTGACGAAGTTGGAACAGGGCATATTGCAACTACAGCAGATTCGGCAGACCGAGGCAGCTGAGCAAGCGAAACAGGCCAAACAGCAACAAGACGAGATCCATCGCTTGAAACGCCAGCTCAGCACAGCTAACACAGAAGTTCAACAAGCCAAAGACAAGATCCAAAATCTGGAAGAGCGACTAGTCGAAAGTCACAAGGAATTCGCCCTCCTCGCAAATCAACTCAAGAACGTCACAGTCAGCCACGAAACCCTCGAAAACGAGCTCAAGAACGTGGAGACCACATACAACGGCAACCTCGCCATCCTCGCCAAACGCACAAAGCAGCTCGAGAGATCTAAGGTCCGGCTGGCCCAACTGGAAAGAAGACGACCTATCCTCACTCCATCCTCACGGGCCAGCTCGCAGACGTCGGAGGCCAGGCAGGGTGATCAAACCACGGACGGCATCAGCCAGAATGGAAACGGCGACGACGTGGGTCGAGACACGCACACCTCACCGGAGATCAAAGATGGGTTGAAGCCGAGCAAGAAACTCGTGTTGAAAATATCACCCGACAGCTTGCGGAAGAATGTCGGCTTTCGGAACTCCACGGTCACATCAGGCAACGGGTAACAAGAGCTTGTCACTCACGTCTACTGTGAGCGATAAAATGATTGACTGAGAAGAGATCAATGCGCTCCAAGCAGGAGTGACGGTCGGAGTTGGAGTTGGAGTGTCTAACCGGGTTGAAGAGATCGTAGCAAATTCGTCGGTGTCGAAATCAGTTGGTTTAGGTGCTCGGGGAAGTCGCTGGCGCCTTACAGAAGGCATGGACAGTGCTTGGTCACGGACAGAGCGGTATAGAGGTGTGCGATGGCAGGAAGTTTTGTGTTTTAGATGACATAGAAAGACAACACTAGAGCACGACGCCGAAATGGCAATGACATGGTTGTTCAACTCAATGCATCCAGTACTTCTTTACGACATGAGAAGGTTGAATTTAAGCATCGAAGTGAAGACCGAGTGTGTCCTTTAACGACCGTCTTGTGGATCTGGTGTCGTTGCTCCGCTGCAGAACCCTCCGTGACCTCACAAATCGATCAAGGGATCTCATCATCTTTCCCAGCCAACGTCCCCCACAGGTCAAACTCACTCCACTCACAAGTCGACCTGACCCCGTCCAGCATCCAAACGCCGTCGACGTTCCGAAACCAAAGCTGCGCCACCCCATGTCCGTGCCCCTTGTTCGCAACGACCGTCAAGTCATCGTCCATATACCGCTGATGCGCGACACGCATCTGATTGCTTACGCACACGCGCCCGTCCTCCAAGCGCTCCCACTTGGATCCGCCGATGAAGTGCTGCGTCTTCAAACGGCTGTTGCCCAGGATCTCTGGGGAGGAGAGGATGGCTACGTACGCGTCCGGCGTGAGGTTTTCGTGGAGGGTGCCTACGCCGGCGAGGGCGCGGAAGTCGAGCGTCACGGACGGGGCGAGGATGCGGCGGAGTCGTGCCCAGTCCTTCAGGTCGTAGCTTTGCGCCCATTCGAAGGTGGCGTTGGTGATGGCGAGGTAGTCTGTTGAGTGGTGTGGTTAGTGGGTGTGTTCATGTCTGGTATTGTGGGTGTGGTTGGACTTACCCGAAAGTGGGATGTCTGTCGACATTTGGCCGAAGTCGTGATTGGTACTTGAATGTCAAAGGTTCGTCTAGTCATACTAGATTCTGAACTTGACGGGTCGTACTCCTGCTTTTATGTTGTGTCGAAGTACCTTCTCTTTGTCGTCTTGATCAGACCTCTAGCCGCTGTTGATCTCCATTGCCGGATGGCGAAGAGGCGGGTGAAGACGGATGGATGTCAGCTGATGGGCAAGGGTTGCCGCGACATATCCTCAACTTCTTGTACAGCAGGTCGAGACACCTACCTGGAACTTGCACTTAGTTCAACAGCAACCTCGTGGTATTCTGTGTGATTAGATTCCTTCATCTCTTTCGAATTATGGCAAACAGCTTGGCCGGGTACAAAACTCAATGCAAGTGCAGGTCAGTGAAAGACACAAAGTCGTTCCAAGTCACACCATCAGTCCACGCCTTAGCTGTCGAGGCGTCCGTAGGATCTCAAGGACGAAGGCACGATTGGCTGATCAAAAGTCTGATTGGACCGTGGCTGTCGATATTGGAGATCGTAAAATCTCACATTCTGAATTTGGATGCCGTATCAACCTTGGGGACAGGGTCGTGGGCGATCAAAATTGGCGAGTTATGCACGGCACCAGGAATCTAGGCGCAAAACTTGCCATTGTATCATCAATACCATTTGGTGGGTTTCTGGCAGTTTGCCGCTTTTCTATTCCCCGATCAGCTGAGCCGATGGCTCTGACACGTAGGCTACTGGTGGAGAGGTAAGAGCAACGGTGCCGCAGGGTCCAATAGATACGGTTGCTGATTTTCGAAAGGTCTCCGTACGCTAATCATGTAATCTATCCGCAGACCTGCAACTTCCGAAAGACCCACGGGCATCGCATAGACTCGGTGTGATTCAGACAGATACTCTGGAGTTATGTCCGAGTCTCTTCAGCAGCAGACATCCAACAATGCTCCAGGCACTTCTATGCGAGGAGATCTGAGTGGAGGAAATTGTATCACTCGGACACTGCGAACGTCTCTGACGCTTGGAATGGCCGCTGTCCCGATGCAGAAGCCCTGTGAGGGCAACCATCAAGATATAGGGGAGAGTGTCTGCCATTCTTCAAAGATGGGGCATCTTGATTGCTTCTTTGATTGTAGCAAATCAAGATCGCAGTCCTGCCAGACTGAAGGCGATTCGAGATGCATCGCACTTTAGTACGTTGATGAATCGCTCAGCCTGATATTCCTGCACTTGTCGCATTAGAGATCGTCCCGGTAACGGTTTCTCGAAACGCAAAGAATTCAGAGAAACTAGGAGAGCATGTTTCTGGCTCGACATATCAACCAACTCCACTCAACGTTTGCCACGTTCGAAGGCACGTCAGAATAGGAACTGAACATCAACAGGTATTGCTGATCATGTCTGTTGCACCGTAGCATTCGAATGATAGCAGATGTCACGAAAGACCATGCATGTAATCTATGAAGCCTCTTTCGTCATCGAGAATATCGCGTATCTTGAGCAAGGAGGAGGATCGAAGGCCGTAAGGGTTTGAAGATACCAAGATTGTGATATGGATCAGCTAAACGAGACGAGAAACAGCAGTTCCAAGTCATGGTATTGGACCATGTCAGATGAAGTGTGGGGAAATGTAGGCCCAGTTATTATAGTGTATGGAGGTTGCTGGATCCAGACGCTGATTGGATGTGTTTGCTCGATGTAAGCACTTGTACTTCCTTCCTGATGATTTGTACATGGCTATTCATAGTGTGCTAACTTCTTGACTCGTATGTCAGCTTCCAAACGCTAAAGCACAGGTTCAACCCGTTTAAAAGTCGTTGCCCACGTTGTGCGCCCATTGGCACGTCCAAATCATACTGGAGGTTACCGGTAAATCCAGTTGATGGTGTCATCAGAGTACGATGCGCTTCTGATCCTTACTTTTAGTCACGCATATTCCGTATCGCTTTGTCTGAAGGCTGCAAGAATCCGGGTTAGCCAAAGAACTTCTCGTCATCGAAGTTCGTCACACTTACCTCCACGCCAGATTACCTGTACAGTTCGTTTTGCATATTTCGATAAAGTTCTTGATGTCATCGATGTAGGGAGAGGGGCAGACGGCAAGCAACTCAGTTTCTGCTTCATCAAAGCGTAACCTTGCTTCTTGCATTATTGCAGAAGCACTGACGATTGACTGTTCCAGCGATCCTGTTGATAGCCACAGTATAGGGATGATGGTGTCTGGTGTTCCGCTGGCCAGCTCCTTCTTGAGAGACAGTATGTCATTGGTGATGGAGATCATAACATTGACCTCGTGCTCCATAGATTTCATCAGACAGTAGACTGGAGCATTGTCAAAGACGGCACCAGGGGCGTCAAGACAGGCAAAGATGACTCCCACCGCGCTAGTTGCCATCCTGCACTGCATGTATTGTTGGAGAGATGGGAGCGAGCATGTCAGCCTTTGATGCTGTTCTATTTCAGTCATGTGGACATAGAGTTCAATTTCTGAGTATAATCGAGAGCGAAATTGATGGCTAAGATGTCGCACCTTTCCCGCGACGCTCTGGAAATTTGTGATCAGAATGCACGAGTCAGTTAAGTTTGGTCTAGACCGGCTCAGACCGAGAGAGTAGGCAACGAATTGAAGAGTCTGTTCACGATAAAGTCGAGCCGAAGCGAGGTCATTGCCTAGAGTTGTGTCGTTTGCGTCGATCTCATCGTCCCAGAGGAAAACCCAAATGGCCATGTGAAGCATGAGAAGAAGAGTTTGCGGAGATGCATGCGGCCACCAGGTAGCGACGAAGAATCCAAAGTCTGCTCCTTCAAGCTTCCGCAAAGCACTTTCGACATCCGTCCTGTGATGTCTGTGGCTCATGATCCTGTACAAGACTCAGCATGACCGGAGTCTGGTATGTGACAACTGCGACCAGACGTACTCTCTCAATCTGCAGCTCGCTTGCTGCCTCAGCCAATCCAGGTGTGGACTGACAGCTAGGTCCCAGCCATGGTGTAGTGTATCGTAATCTGGCAGCTCAAAGCTCTGCTTCCTGAGTGCGGAAACAATCTGATTTCGAGTGATTGTCATCTCTAGACAATTGATAGCGATCCTTTGTATGCTTGAGCAACGAACAGAGAGTGCCCTATGATAACTGCAGAGTCCCTGAAGGGCCGCCCGCGAGAGTCGAGACCATTATATACACATCTCACGTCAGCGCGACTAAAGCTAGTCGACTGCGAGACCGTCCTTCGTTCGCACAACATGACCGATCCAAGTTTTCGATATCTGTTTTCTGTATCTGCATCGGACAGCGACACACAGCTGCGAAGGGTGGTATCGAGCATCTTCACGTTGTGAATCCCACCTGCCTTCTACAGAATGATACATACCGTGAGACTCGGATGTGATTGGGCAGCATTATTGAATAGCAGTGGCAGAGGCGCGGTTGGGGTGTAGCAAGCAGTTCAGCCGCACGTCATTGATGCAGGTCAAGCCTTCACTGTCGGATTCTGCACCTCAAAATATCGACGGGTGGCAGAAAGCTAAGAGCTTGAGGTCTAGACTGACCGCCCATGCTGCGCCTTGTATCGTGCTTATGGTGGTAGTATTCGTATTTCCTCGATGAATTATCGGTGCTTCGTATCTCTGACTTCGGATGGTCATGGCTTCAACAGCTCAAACCTGTGTGTGTAAGTAGCCACATTATCCTCCGAAAGCTGGAAGTGAAGTCAGAAACGCTTGGACTCACTCTTCGCGTTCAACAATGGTAGGAAAGACAGCAGGGCGGGGGACTCGGGGTGTCGGAGACAAATTAATTACAAGCCGGGCTACGGAAGCACAAGGAGACAACTTGCGTAACGCCCAAGCGCAGGCAACAGCCTCCATTAGGCAAGTCGCTTCGTCCTCCAAGACCGGGCGCACCTGCAAAGGGATAAGCTGCGTGATGGCGATGGTTAGGGGGACAGCAATCTCGGTGAACATGACTGTCCAGCCTACCGACCAGTGTATTGTGTCTGAGGTATAATAAGACTTGCAGATTCTCTTCTATCAAATGCTCTTGAAATTCTCAAGGCTGCATCATCGAGGGTAGCCTGTCCCTTACCGTCACTCCTACCCGCAACGCGACAGTGGGGGCTATCAAGTCCGCTTCTCCAGCATCAAAGCAAGTACCAACAACGAACGGCGTCAAGATGGCCAGTCATCCCGTCCCGTTCTTCTACAGGGCGATGTTCACCTTCATCGATCCCATGTTCTGCACTCTCGGTCTGGCCACTCACATCTTCCAACCTCTACAAACCCTTGAAGGCTACTCACCCAATTATAAGACACCCGGCGTTGAGGTGATCCATCTGATGGACTCAATGGCCGGCTTCTTTGCACTGCTTGCCGTCCTAGAAGCTGTGTTACTGCGTGTCCGTGGTCGCGACGTTACTGTCTGGAGAGTAGTGCAAGGGAGTGCCTCGCTTTTGGATTGGTTCATGACTTATGCTGCGGCGAAAGCATTGCTGGCAGAAGGCAGGATAGATCCTTCCCTTTGGAGAGGCGATGACTGGAGGCTATTAGTGGGCAACCTATGCGCAGGTTTGATGAGGACCGCTTGTGCTTTGGGAGTTGGAATGAGCAGTGGAACTGACAAGATCAAGTCTGTTTGAGCAGGTAAGCAAAAATTCTCACAGTAATAGCCTACCAATCACTGAGACGAGGCAACAACGCACTATTCATCGTGCGGCAGAAGATCAAGAGGCGAAAGAAATCTATTTCTATCTGCTCAGGTGCAATTGAGTGGCGGAACATCTATGTATACAAGTTGTGTTTCGGGTCAAGAACAAGATTGACGCATTATCGACATAGCTGCTTCACACTTTGCCTGCCTGTTGTTGCTGCTGTGCTGCCGCTGCAGCTCTCCGTGCCATTTCCAACAGTGGTCCAAACAATGGCGGTGCCTCGGCTTCTATAGCAGGTGCCCAATCTGGGTCACACTTCGCCCTTGCTTGTTGGTAACCCGGTCGGGCAGTACACCTCTGCAGCCAAGCCAGCAAGTTCTCGTGACCTACTAGAGAGAAAGGAATGAACTTGCGCATCGTAGTCACGGTAAAAACGGTCATAATGTCTGCCACAGTGAACTCTTCTCCAGCGAGCCATGGGCCCTTGGCAAGCTGCTTGTCCATCATTCCCATGAGATCGTCCACCCTCTTGTAGAGCCTGGCCACCGCAGGATTTTCCTTGGATCCTAGTCGAGAGACAGTCATCAAAGCTGATCCAGCTGGTTGGAGAGTGCCATTACTGGTATGCCACCAGTAGAGATAGCTCGCATAGTCTTTATGAGTCGGTGGAAGCATGAATTTTCCCCCACCATATTTCTGAACGATGTACTCAACAACAGCTGCCGACTCTGACAGGACGAGTGGACTTGATTCTGAGAAAGGATCAGATGTGTCTTGAATTACAGGCGCAGTGCCCAGCGGTGTAAGCGCCTTCAACTCGGGTGGTGAGAATACTGGGTCTCGCGTATGAAGGACTAGTTTGTACGGTATGCCGAGCTCCTCGCATAGCCAAGGTACACGCTCAGATTGTGAGACTTGGAGATGGTGGACAGTGAGAGTCATCTTGTTCGATCTCTTTTCAGGAGTTGTAGGTGTGAGGGTTTAGTTAGTCAATTGCTTTGGTGTATAACGGTCTGATCGTTTGCGGATAGAGATTTCAATTGCTGTTGATATATACGCAATAATTGTCCGGTGGCCCGGGCGAAATGCTATGTCCGATCGAAACAGCCGACACCATTCGCTGGTGCGCATCCTAAATTTGACGCAGTACTCCTTCGGATTCTTTTGCGAAATCCCACAATGACACCCTATGACGGCACTCAAAAGCCTCCCGAGAGAAGTGAACAGACATTCTCATGCAGCTGCCGGTAGTGTTAGCAAGCATGTGCTTGAGATATTGTCCAGATCCTTGGGTGACAGTGATTTGCACCACACCGTTTTGGGCCAACGAACGTTATTTTCCAGCGCAACCGAATCCTCATCAGCCACAGGAAGACACTCCAATCAATTGTAGTCGACACAAGACGAGCAGTGCTGTACCTGCATTCGCCAAGATGAAGCCTACTGCAGCCCAGATTCCCACTGTCATCTGAAGCTCCCTCATCGAGCATAGAAGCTGTGTTGCGGGCCGGAAAATATCCCGCTCCCATGTCGGGATCTAGTCTTCTCGTGGTTTTCTGATCGTGATGGGAATACGAACAATCGAAACAGAGGTGCCATTCCGAACATGAGATACGTTGGAATGATCTTAATTGCTCACTCGATACTCCCACTGAAGAGAGACATGTATGATCGATGTGTCCACCACAAGTTCCGGAAGTGAGTGGCACTGCGCATACAGTGTATTCGGAACAACGTTATTGGAAACTCGATGTGAAAACCCAGGAGTAACGCGATATAACATTCACGACTGACATCAAATAGCCGCTAGATGGAGGTACTGACAGGTCTCTACCATGGCTGGCTCCTTGATAGAGCGATAGCAAAAGGAGAGGAGAAGTAAAAACAGGACAGGCTTTCGCAACGACTGTTGCAATTTCGACGGACTGGAACACAAAGGCGGCCTCCCAAGATGTCGAAATGCCTTTCAGTCGCGCATGACAACGCGACCAAAGCAGAACCGATTTGTTTTCATCTGCAACCCATTCAGCGGTGTCATCCTGCCGATCTCTCTCTCCGCCATTGTTCACAGCCTGCGCAACACAGAGTCGCCAGCCCAACTGCATCGCATCCGTATAGTCCAGGACCACATTGTCAGTCCTGTCAGTCTCCATACCATTCGAAACAAAGACTGACCCATGTACAGGCTCCCGGCTTGTGCATCATGGCAGACGAACATCGCAAAGATTGCATCGCCTTTCTACAAGACGCTGCCAGATATGGCATGGACAAAGACTACAACAGCCCATTCGACGCCATAGACGACATCACCGTCAGCGGCGGGCGCCTTCTGAACAACGAGCGCGCCGTCCGCATCGCAAAACACGGCATCAAGAACACAGAAGCTGAACTTCGAGCCGCCGAGGAAACCCGCGCAGAGATCCTTGCAGAACTGGATAACCAGGACAAGACCATCGAAGAAGTCCAGCGCAAGCTCACATCCATGCGGAGGATCATGCAGCGACCAAAGCGGGACATTTCTCAATGGGTCTTCTGGGCTCTACACACCAAAGACAACGTTCTCGACGTCACTCGACAGGAACTGCACGAACTCGACGAGCCCACCTCCCACGACAACAACATCGCAAAGAAGGACGAGGTCGAGAACAAAGAGAAACCAAGACTCCCATGCGATCCTGCCAGAGAGCCAAGCACCACAATCTCAGCCAACCAAGAAGGAGAGCACAAGGCAGCAGGCGGCGCGAAACGCAATGCCTCCGTTAAGATCGAAGACAATCTGAACGACTTCATTACTGCAGGGTACTCTCCATTGAAGCGACGTCGCGTGGTCAGACGTCAGGAAGCAGACGAGAATGACGACTATCAGGTGCTCTTTACTGGTCCTGAGATCGATCGCCTTGTCGAATCAGCCAATAAGAAAAAGACGTGAACATGTGTATCGTTGCGGCACTACTCACCAAGGACAAGCAATGCAGCGCATCGATTCGATATGGTTCTATGAGTTTTTCGTTGATAGGTAGTGACAGGAGTGAAGCTGGAAGGATTGTTTGACATGGATACCAAGAAGGCTATTTTCATCACAGGATCAGAGGAAATGGTTGAGCTTTTGAGCATTACGACTTCGAGGTGTAACATGATGCACCTGATGCAAAATTAATCTTCATTATGACAGCTTTGCCTGATTAGACGATTCGCTTCGCATGCGTTGGTCGATCTACCAGAATACCCTGTGAAGTGTGGTACTTTGATCCGCCAACCTTCTGCCAAGCAGACCTTTGCGTGGTCAAAGTGCACCCTCTCACTGCAGCTGACACAGGGGTATCCTGTCATAAGACAACTTCGATAGAGGATCTTTGCCACCATGACCTGACGACAGGGTATCTCATTTTTGCGATCCATTATTGGACGTAATGGTTGCAGTGGGTGTCATCACGCAGAGCGGCCGCATTTGACGACGAGCGGTACATTCATTTCTCACCCGATTCTAACTTGGCTCATATTCGGCCTTTTCCCTTTCCTTTTCCACTACCCAAGCTGGCCCGTCCGCCCAGTCCAGCAAAAGCACTTTTCATAGCCCTTCGTGCGCCTTGTTGTTCACCTTTGTCTGACCTCATTGCAGCTCTTCTTGCTCGAGGACTCTCCCTCTCAATATCTTCCTCCTCGGGTGGTTCAACGGGATCACTACTCACAGTCAAATCCACAACAGTCGTATCGTGAGGAACTTGCGACAAGCTCAGCACTGGGGCCTGCGATGCACTTGTCTTGATCTCAGGTGGCGGACTTGCACTTGATGAGCATATGATCTTGTTCTTGCGTTGTCGCGGCGGAGAGACGTGAGTGCGTTTTGCACGCTGTGAGGAAGTAAGTGTACGGAGAGATGGAAAGCCATCGCTATCTAGATCAGAGGCAGAGTCGGGTGCATAGTCTGCAGTTGCGTCTCCACCGAAAGACTTGATGTGATCGTTATTGTTCCTGGAGACTTCGTTCTGGACTTGAGTCAGAATACCAGCAGGCTGGGATTGTGGAACTTCTGAAGCTAACGAGATTTGGCTGTCTTCGTGAACTGGACCACTTGGCTTGACCCGCAAGTGGGAGAGACTGCTTTCATCGTTGTCGAAAATATCCGGTGACACGCGTTGTGCGTCTTGATACGAGCCAGAAGCCGTTGGATCGACAAGACATGATTGATTGATATCAATTTGGGACACGTGCGGATAGTCGACAGTCTCCACCATACTCACGCTGGGTGGAGAGCTGACATGCGGCATCATAGAAGTCTCGGCTCTCGTCTTTGATGTGCTATTTTCTGCATCTGGTTCGAACGGGCTCGACCTCCACAGATTGACCTTCGGAGACGATGCTCGTGATCCTGACCTGGATCCACGAGCTGAGCCTTCTTGAGACAGAGCAAGGTGAGTCTTTGGCACGTCGATTGGCTTTAGTAGCTTCTCGTCTAAAGTAGAGATGAAACCTGCGTCCTTCATCATATTGGTGATCTCATCTCTTCGAGGTGTGTCAATCGCAACCTGGGCATTGTCGTGGAATTCCGCATCTTGCTGTGGCATAGACTCCGGAACTATAGCCGAGTCTGACTCCTGATGTGCTTTTAATTCTGTTGCTCTGAGATCTGGGTCGCTGGCAACGACTTGAACGTCTGCAGCACATACAAGCCTTGGACCAATCATATCTTCAAAAGTCGTTTCTCTCAAGCCAGCATCTTCGGGACGGTTTTCGTCAACGGGTAGCTCGAATTTATTGTACATTCTTTCACCAGTATCTTCATCATACACCGCCTTCGAAGACATGTCTCTATCACGAAGGGACAGTGTGATGTCGATCAAGTCTCCTTCTATTGCAGTAATTCGACCGACACGATATGGCGACTCTTCGGGTTCAAACTTTGGGCCAAGTTGTAGCTGCTTATAGGCAATGATTGCATTAAGTCGAACGTCTTCTTTTGACAAAACCGGGAGGACTTGAATATTATCTGGGTAGGGATATCTGTCAAGGTCTAGCGATCTTGTCAAATTCGCCTGCGAATCTTGAGGAGACTTATCGATTGTTTGCTCATGACGAATACTAGGATCTGTTGCCTGGGGCTGGCTGTCGATCACTTTTTCTTCGTAGCGCTGTGCTGACGAACGAATTTTTTTCTTGTCTTGAGGGCCTCTCTCCCAACGTTGCTTGAAGGGAAACGGTGGTGGACTCAAGATAAGGCCATCTTGTACGCATTCAATAGCCGATATGATCAACTTGTCCTTCCATGAGTCATCCTCCAATATCGTCAACTGCTCCTGCCGCTCTTGCTCTGATCGCGTCTGGATATTTCGGACTGGTTTGGCCAGTTTTTCTCTCAATGCCTGTTCTGCTGCAGGTGTTTTTGGATTTCTGACACCAAGAGAATTGAATAGCATTCGTCTAGAACCTTCAATATCTAATCTAGCGCGCTTCTGAGGGGTTTCGATCTTTTCAGCGTCCTGCAAGGTCGCAACTTGAACACTGGCAGCATTGAATTATGATCAGCTCAAGGGCAAAGAGAGACCGCGCTTCCTCGACCGATGTCTCTGTATCCTCTCGGACGTGCCGAACCTCAGTCATTGGGCACTCCCGCCTCCACTGCGCAGTCTTCCCTGCATGGGCCCAATGGCAGTGAGATAAACGAACCAATCTTTCATGTACAGTACATACATTACAGTATACCTCCAGCCTGGTATCCTGCATTTCTTGTCACAATCTCCACTCCACTGCCCAACTACGCCTTACAGGATCCTGCGGGGAAGTCACCATTGAAAAATATCGTACTGTAGTCCATAAAACCCCCATGCGTATCACACACCCTTCGATACCCTTTTGCGCATCGCGGGTGATCTCCACG
>JAOSBN010056376.1:0-14174 GCA_027563595.1 Erythroxylum suave | reverse complement strand
ATGTTTTGTGGCTTTATGTCGAAATGAAGTATCCTGGTACTACACCCTTGATGCAAATATTGGAGGCCTCGGGCAATCCCAAGTGAGATTTGGTGTAAAGTTTCCCAGCCCAAGCAGAGGTTGGTCCGAGTTGGTTCGTCGTAGTAGATGAACTTATCCAGCGAACCGTTTGACAAAAACTCATAAATAAGTGCTCTTTTGGTTTTTCCATAACAGAAGCCTACGAGAGCAACAATGTTAACATGAGCAGTCCTGCTAATGCTGGCAACTTCGTTTATAAACTCCTCCCCATCACCCGTAGATTCCGACAAAATTTTGACTGCTACAAGACGACCATCCGGCAGTGTTCCCTTGTAAACACTGCCATAGCCCCCTTGTCCTAATTTTACTTTGAAAGAGTTGGTCATGTTCTTTACTTCCCAATAACTATACCTTCTCGCGCCTATTCTTCCATGCTTCTCCATGAATGCCTCTACCTTCTGATGATCATATTTTGTCCCATTTATACTATATTTCCTCCAACTTCTACTATATTTCCAAGCAAAGCAACAAGCTATGATGGACGAGAATGGTACAATTCCTGCATTTATTAGTAAATAAAAAATAATAATGAAACTGTTAATTCCAATAGTCATTGAATAATTAATAGATTTTAAGTGTTTTTAAGTTTAATGCTTCCCAAATTTTGGGATGAATACTTGAAACTCTTGACTAGAATTTCGAATTTTGCACCGACGATCAAGTAACTTATCTAACTAAATTTTGTAAGTTGGGGATAGAGAGATGACCTGCTGCCAATTTCCACTTCAACGAAAAGCCTGCACCATAATCACGATGCTATTTTATGCCTTTTGGACCAGCCCAAAGTTGATTATATACATGATTACAAGGGAAATAAATATGCATAAAATCTCTGGCATATTGCCTTTAATTAGGATTGTTTTATAGAACAATGAAATTTCTGCATTGTTTAAACTTGTAATTGTTTGATCAATTTAAGACATACGATTAAATATGGCAATTGTGATATACATAAAACAAAATTTTAACAATTGTGATAAATAAAAAAGGTTTCTAGTTTCTTGCATAAAAATGTCCTCAAAATTATTTCTAATGCTTATTATAAGTCTTTGTCCTTGTTCTCAGCACTTGAGCATTACCAAAAAGCAAAAGGCAATCCTTGGATCCTTTAATGAACTAATCTTTTAACATTAAATTACTAGCAAGTAAAAAACATTAAAACTATTAATATGAATGACTTTTTAGTCTATTATTCCTTGTTTTCGCCGTTCCAAATTGGGTGCTAGAGATAGGGCCACCTTAATGGACTAGTACACTAGTTTTATGTCCTTTACACTAGACCAGCAAGTCAATAGAAATTAATATCGCTCGAATAGCACCGAGTTGCTCTTTGATCTCCTAGTTACACGCGTACCTGAACTACCTGAAGCTGATGACGAGGAACAAGTCGTTGATCCAGTGGGACAATAGCAAGTAAATTGATTAGAGGTAACGTTATAGCCACAAGCTCCACCGCCATCGACACAGTCGTTGCAGTCAGAATTGTCTGTTGTCCATCTGACCTCGAATCCTTGTCTCAAGTAATATTCCAAGCCTGTCATGTTGATCAAAGCACTGGATGATACAGGCACATACACGCTCTTATAGCATAAGCCAGGGCCAGCAACTCCTGCTTGGGCGTAACCACCTTGATACTGGGCCCCATTCACGTTGCAGTTGAACAGCAAAGGGGATTGTATTGGGGAAAAACAACCGTAGACAAACGTAAAGTTGGTATAACCATTAGCAAACTCGAAAAGCTGAGGATCAAGGGTTGTGTTCACGAACTTAGGCGGGCAGAGTCCATCCGCGAAGTCCTGTCTGGCAATTTTGAGGATTTGAGTATCAGCAGTTATCTGCAGAACCTGATAAGTTACGTTGTTAAGTTCGATGGTGGTGGTATCGTTCCTGCAACGAAGCTCCAACTCAGGAAGCCCACAGCCAGAAGGTCTTTGATTACCCCAGAAAGGATAAGTTTCGTTAAGATTCCCACAAACATACCGAGTGCTACAATTGGAGTATGAGTCACAAAAACATGAAGGAATATCAACCACAAGGAAGAACAGAATTATGAGTAAGTGTAGAAGAACAGGAGAGAAAGCAAAAGATGATGAGCTGTTCATTTCAAAGAGGAGTTTACAGGGGATATTGAGGAAATGTGTGGGCAGTAACAGGAGGAGAGTTTAGAGGTTATATGGGAATTCTGAGAATTTGAGTATCGGCAGTTATCTGCATGCAGAACCTGATAAGTTACGTTGTTAAGTTTGATGGTGGTGGTATCGTTCCTGCAACGAAGCTCCAACTCAGGAAGCCCACAGCGAGGATAAGTTGCGGCAAGATTCTCACAAACATACCCAGTGCTACAATTGGAGTATGAGTCACAAAACAAAGAAGGAATGTTCTTAACAACAATCGACAACTCAATGACCAAGATGGTAGAGAGGGTAAGAGGAGTGTGTTGAGAATGCAGGCATTGGGAAAGTAGGTGTGGTACAGAATTCCAATGAAGTGCCTTGAGAAGACTAAGGTTATGAATTAGGAGAGGACAAAGTCGGAGGAAGACTCCAAGAGTTGACGGAATAGTGGGACATCCCTCTCCTACGTCCTAATTATTTCTCTCTGCTATTGTTTCAACCCATGACGCGTTGCTTTGACATCAAAAGTAGAAAGAGTTTCTGTTATCAGTTTTTGTTTGTATGATTAGCATAAAAGTCAATGGTCATCTCCTACAGGCCTCATCAGCTTTCCTCCATCCTCTATCCTGACTCATTTTGGGTGAATGTGATTGCTAAACCTTTTTGATCATTTATTTACACAGCAGATGGATCATCATCTTCGTATCTTCGTGCGACTTCTTCTCCTTTCTCTCCTACCGGCCTTTTCTTGTTTGTTGGCAGCAACTTGCCAACGACACTTTCTTCTGACAAAACCTACCCATATTGCCATAGAAGCTTTTCTTGTGGTGTCCTTACCAACATTACATACCCTTTCAGTGGCGGTCAGCGACCAAACTACTGTGGTTTACCTTCTTTCAAGCTTACTTGCCTCAACAATACCATCACTGAGATAAGCATAGAGACGGTGATGGAGTCGCACCATGACATTTTTGGAGTAAACACGGTGTCAGAGAACAGTTATCGAGTGCTCGACATTGATCAAAAAAACAAATGGTTGAGGCTAGCTATACCAGACCTGCATGACGGCATATGCCCTCATCATTTCTTTAATTCCACTTTCAGAAGCCCTTTTGCTGTTGGAGACCTAGGAGAGTTGACCCTATTCTACGGATGTTCCTCCAAAGAAGTTCCAAGCATATCTCAGAATCAGACTTTTACTTGTAACAGCAATGAGCATTCAAGCAAGGCCTATTTTATAACTGGGGCACTCCCCAGTGACCCGCTTGTCTCTTTTCCTATCTGCAACTTGAGTGTACAGGTCCCCATTGCTAAAAGCACTGAGAGTAGGCTTAAGGAAAACAGGTCATATCTCCTAGAGGTTTTAAGGGATGGGTTTAGTGTGCGGTATGATGACGAATTGGACAGCTTTGATTGTATAAAGTGCATGCACTCTGGTGGGCAGTGTGGCTATGACTCCGAAATGAATTCCGCAGCTTGCATTTGTGGTGATGGGATTTGTCACCAACCAGGTATTTAGATCTGGGACCATAGTCCTTTCATCCATTTCATATGCACGAGCAAAAGCTATCAAATCTTTCAGGAGTTAACGCAAGTGTTCTTTTCTTGATACTTAGCAAATAAACAATTCTCATTTGGTCACCATAGTTAGGATACAGGATCATTGAATTTATTCATTGCCAGTTACAATTAGTTTAATTACGATAAAATGAGAAATGTAGAATTCAATATATTCAAAGAAGGCTCATCTTGCCAAAGTCTTCATTAGAAAAATATCTTCTGTTTATAATAAAGGAGCAAGCATGCAAATTTCGCCAAGAGTAATGATCCAAATCGCTAGTGTTATAAAAATGGGGGTATAACTTGATCCCTAAGTAGTGAATCATCAACTTCAGTAACAAAACCAAATAAATCAAAGATTATGTGTAGCTCAAGCTTAAGCTATGAATATAACCTGAATTCTAGTACGGAGAATGCTGGGTCATTAAGGGGGATAGACGTAGAAGAAACTGCGTTTCAATTCACTTGCAAGCTTAGAAGTTATGTTACCTTGAATGGCTTTAGCTATTAATGATCAAGAGGAGATCAATTTTCTAACTTCCATCAGTGCTGTATTTGGTGCAGGGCCTCTTTCCAGACCACTGTGGAAAGTCATGATAGGTAAATGTAAAATCTATTGTGTTTAGTAGATATGCTTTCACCACGACAAATGATAAATCATTAGGGATTCTAATATCACAATTAATTTACGTTACCTCATAATGTACAACAGGCATAGGTGGACTTTTTACAATCTCCACCATCCTAGTGTGCTACTTTGGAAGGAGAATCATCTTGAACCAAATCGTTCTTTTCTCTAAAAGTAAGGAGAAAGAAAATTATCAGAAGTTTGAAGCATTTTTAAGGAACTATGGATCTCTAGCTCCAAAAAGATATACTTATTCAGAAGTTAAGAAAATTACCAACTGTTTCAAGGATAAATTGGGTCAAGGAGGCTACGGTAGCGTCTACAAAGGAAAATTAGATGATGGTCATCTGGTAGCTGTTAAGATTCTCAACGAAATCAAGAACAATGGGGAGGATTTCATTAATGAAGTTGCGAGCATCAGTAGAACTTCTCATGTCAACATAGTCACTCTGATGGGATTCTGTTTTGAAAAGAGAAAACGAGCACTTGTTTATGAGTTTGTTTCTAATGGATCACTTGATAAGCATATTTATCATGACGGCCGGGTGGTGAACTCATCGCTTGGATGGAAAACTTTTGAACAGATCACCATAGGAGTTGCCCGGGGGCTAGATTACCTGCATCAAGGATGTAACACAAGAATTTTACATTTTGACATAAAACCACAGAACATTCTTTTAGATGAAGATTTCTGCCCAAAGATTGCAGACTTCGGACTTTCTAAACTATGTCAAAGGAAAGTGAGTCACATATCAATGCTAGGTACAAGAGGAACTGCTGGTTACATTGCTCCAGAAGTATTTTCTAGGAACTTTGGACCAGTTTCTCACAAATCTGATGTCTATAGTTTCGGCATGATGGTCCTAGACCTGGTTGGTGGAAAACAGCATCTTAAATATGGCATCAGTTCTCACAGTGATGAAATGTTTTTCCCAGATTGGATTTATAAGCTGATTGAACCAGGACATGGTTCCAGAATATTTGGTGGGATGACCACTGAGGAGGAAGAAACAGTAAGAAAGATGATTTTAGTGAGTCTGTGGTGCATTCAAACAAAACCATCTGATAGACCATCGATGAAAAAGGTTTTGGAGATGTTCGAAGCAAGTGTTTACTCCTTGCAAATCCCACCAAGGCCGATCTTGTCTACTCCAGAAGCATATGAAAATCAAATTAATATTTCCATTATGTCCTCAGAAATTTCTTCTCATGAACCATGACTACAGCCACATGAGAGCAACATTGCTTTGATGTTCCCAAGGAAGTAGTTCTTGTTCAACTTTCACATGCGAAATAAACTACATCCCCAAATGAAAATAATCAAGCTTTGGAGGTGTTAAGTTATGGTAAGTAATTGCTACTTTGAAAAGCTTAAAACAAGAATGTCAGTCTAGCTTGTATCACAGGAAGTTCTTTAATCTTGAAGAAATCTAGTCTTTGGCATTTCATTTGCACCATTCCATGACTAGAATCTTGAAGAAAGTAGCTAAAATGGGCGTGTCAATAGAAGGTGAATAGGCAAGTAAAAATATTAAATAATCTGTTGTAGATTAAGGGCATAATAATTTCTTTGAACTAACTAAAAAAGAAGTGCTAATATGCTTACCACTGAGAGAACTAACTAAAAAGTACTAATATGCTTTCCACCGAGAGGCCTACAAGAATGTTAAAAATGCTTGCCAGTTTATCACCTCCCATTATGCTGACTAATTGCTCTGGTTGATTTTTCTTTTTCATTTTCGCAAATCTGGTTGATTGTGATTCGCTAGAAGTGAAACGTATTGTTTAATGACCTCTATCAAGCAAAAATAGTTATCCAGCTTGGTTTATGGAAAGAAAACAATTACATCTTTCCTTCACCAATACTGAACGGTACTTTTCTTACTTTGATTAGATCCCTGGCAAAGAGCAGCATGAAAATTTTTCTTTCCATTCATAATTAACATGACCTGAACCCAATTTCTGGACACTGAAACTGCAAAAATTGTCAAACACCACGGTCAAAGATGAAATCTCTTTGAGTGCAAAGTGTAACATGGTAATGGACATTAAGCCCATTAAATTGGGGAAGCCGATAAAGAAGCTGAAACTTACCCTTGTACAACACCGGGATCTTGAGTCAACAGAGGCCGAAAGTCTTTCAAAGCTGGGCACTGCGAATTTCAAAACACGTTAAATTGGAATAGATGTTTGAAGTCGAGAAGGTAGGAAAGTTTCAGGTGGAGCATCTAGAATCTTGTCACAGCGAACTTTAATGCTCCAATTCTAGACTTTCAATTATGCTGTTCATTTGAAATGCAAAATCTTCTTTACATTAGAATTCTCCACGCATTCACACAATTTTCATTCATGATAGATTGAGCTCTGTCCATTCAGAGTCAAAAATAGAACTTGTTTACAAGGAGAAAGCCAAGCTACAGAACCAAACCAAAACTACTAGTATACGACTATTGTACATGCAACTTAAGCCGGCAAGTTAAACAATTTGAAAATTTTCAAGATCTACTTTAGCTAATACAGTAACGCAATTGTTCAGAACTAGTTGACTAATAGCTTTAGAAGACAGTTACGCACAAAAGTCACCACCTTACTGCTTTTTTTAAATTCGGCACTCACTATAGTTAACCAAGAAGTTATATTACCAGTCTAATCGTGACTAAAACGTCGATCATAAAAATATGTGAGGAAGTTGAATAAACGAGCGCCAAAGGAAACAACTAATCCATATTCCGAGACAAAGGGTGGCAAATTTTAACCCTGGCAAGCTCGCTACTTTTCCAAGCCAATCTCATCTAATAATACTACAATCTTGGTCACGCCATCTTTCTCCGCCTTACCACATTTCCTCATCCTTCTAGCATCCTAAGCAACTCGTTGTCAAGACCCAGTTCAGCTCTAGTAACCTATTTCCCCTTCTTCATTCTCCAGTACACAACTACGTCTTCGCTTTTCTACCCTTCCCATCAATCCAAAATATCAATCTCCTCCAATCCAGTTCAATTATTCTTCAACATTATCCACACTTCCCATTATTCTAATGGGTATCCATCACAATTTTGTTTTGACTGCCTCCTCACCCCTCGTTATGCTTTCCTTTCCCAATAGAGCTTTGTGGATCTTTTCTTGATTGGCATTCTCTGAAGGGCGCGAGTTTATGACCTTTGAGGGATTGAAGAGTTCACGGCGTCGGAGAAGAATAGAGCTTTGGAATCTGAATTGAGGTCTAGCGATCAATGAGTTAAACCCTACTTGGTTGGAAATCGGACTCCATTCATTGAAGGTTAGCTGAAAGCGAATTAACATAATTAATTTACTATTTATTTAAAAATATTTTTGATACCGTTTGATATTATATTTTAGCATTTTTTTAACATTTTTATAAGAATTTAAATAGAATTAAAAAAAGTATCTTCGTTCAAAACAGAAGTTTATAATAATTTAAGAACGTCTAATTACCATTGGAAGCAATATTTATCACAAATAGTTATCGTATCTAAAAGCTCTGTTATTCAACGTCTTATAACAATTTGTAGAAACATTTTTCTGTTTAAAAATATTTAAATATAAAAATCTATTTTTAATTTAATAATTTAATTCTTCTTAATAACAAAATTTAATATGAGTATTAATAAATACAACGAATGTAACAACCTTTCTGCTTCATTATAAAAAACTTTCATTATTATAAAATAATTTCGTAGTGGCTCTTGTACTTTATAATACCAAATCCAATCATACTTATTTTATTTAATTAAAAATAAAAAAATTTCAAAAATAACGATACTGAGAATAAACCAAAGTTGTTTTTTTTTTTTAAACTTTTGGGTAAACCAAAATCCACTTTAGATGCCAATTTGTCTTATCCTGAATCAGGTATAATATTTTCCTATGTTATTGAAATCACTATTTACTAGGCATCAGTTTTCCTAATTACCAACAAAACGTAACAGAAAATTAACATTCTTCAACAGTGATCTTTGATTTTATTTCCTTTATTTGTATGTGTGAAACAATAACGCATCAAGAACTACGGCGCTTTCCACAAAAAGGGCTATAATCATCGGTTGAAATTGTTCACCATGTATACAAAATTCTCCAAAAGTTTCAACAAAAAGGGCGGTAATCATCTGCTAAAATTGTTCAAGCATGTCTATGGACTTCTCTTTGTACTTACTGTCAAGAACTTCTTCCTAAACTTAATCCAAAGAAACACCAAGCATCTCCATATGGATATTAATGGGTGCAGACACAAATAAAAACAAAATTTCTATGCCTGAGACATTTCGACTCTTCTAGTAGTAAAAACGCGTCCAAAGAAACAAAGTTTAGGGCAAGAGGGGGATACGATGCTCAAGCAAATCAATGCCGTAGTGGTCTCACCTGATCTGCAATGTTAGGATCAGCCTCAGCCTTCAATAAACGGTTCAAAATTTTTGGGCTCCCAATATCAGTAGCAAAATGCAATGGGGTAGTTCCAACAGCAATCAAAGTCACTTTAGCACCTGCCTATACCAAAAATCTAAAGGTTATACAATTTAAAAGAGAAAGCCATATGCATCCGTGTGTAACTGGAGCAATTGTAAAGATGGTGCCAAGCACTAAGGAAGATGATTTCCTGAATCACCTTGAAAAAAAACCATATGCAGTGCAAGAAGTAATTCTGGAAACTTACTGTGCATCATGCCTCAGAAAATGCAATTCTGCTTTTTCAACAACTTGGCTCACACACTTCTGTAAACACAACGAACAAAGTAAGGTTATCAAAAGAGCAAGCATGTACTCGGAAGTAATGAGGAATAACCACACTATTAATGACACTGGGGCAGGAGAACTAAACAGAAAAACTTCATCTAAACAGAAGTGCAGCTTATTCATAGCATATCTGCCCTTCTATAATAAGGATTATTTACTACAATTACAGATATGTCATATAATAAGAGAAATCTCCTCATATCCACTATCAGCAGCATTTATTAACTCTTGATAGCTGTATAATGATGTCATTAATCTGAATAGGTTAAGTTAAATTCACATATCTTCCACACGAAAGTTAGCATCAAATTGAGGCATCAAAATCGCTATGCATTATACATGTTAGCAAAATTTTAAGTATGTCTTTAGTTGGAGTTTTTGACTTCAAAACTTGGAAACCTCCATGATGACTATGATCATCATACTACGGTGAAAAGTGGCAGGCTATCAATTCTAACATCTTACATTTAGACATATCAGTTTAATAGCAATTAATCTAAAATGATTTCCAATCATATAAGTATAACAGTAATTTTTTATGGAAAATCACTAAACAAAATGAAAATTACTTTAGATGAATACAAAACCACCGCCTTTTTACATGTTGGGTTCATAAATCTCTATGCTAAGTTCAAGTCAATTTCATATTCAAATCTTTTGAAATTTAAATTGAAGATTAGGCATGCATAGCATGTTCAAACTCCAAACAAGGACACAAGGGGCATAAAAATAAGAAAAAGCATTTAACGATAAGATGCTCATTGCTTTCTCCATAGACAAGGCAGTGGGAGTGAGTTCTATGCAAAATCTGTATCACACACGTGTTCTGGTATTGTTCAAATGATACCTTTATATATTCAGGTTGGTGCCTAAATTTTCTTGAAGTGGTAAGAAGTATGCTTGTGACTTGTAATATAAGAAACGTGACACTTCTATAATCTGCCAAAATCAATCAGTGAAGATTCCGAATTATACAAAATAATTCTAGAAGCTGACTTGAAGCACATTCTCCTTTCCTCTTTTGATTTCATCCATGTCTTCCTTTCTACATCACCTAGTGGAGTTTCACTAATTTCCAGGTATAATTAGGTAATGGATTCAAATAATGAGGAATTTCAGAATGGCCAGAAAAATATAATGCAAAGTTGACAGCAAATCACACTGGCAATAGCAGATTACTAGAGGATGATATTTCAACCTTTGCTAGCAAGTCAGTATCATCTATTGTAGCCTTCTTTTCATATCCTGGAGGAAGAAATGGAAAGCAATGAGACATTGCACATGAGCTTAGAAACATCAAAGTGGGATTGGTCCACTAAGCAAAAAGCTTCTTTTAGTTTCCTGCACTGATGTTCCAATAACGTAACAGAACAGCAGCCATTCTCCTGTCCATGTACCATGTCCCTGCAATCATTTCCAGCTTGGAAATCACTCAAAGCTTTTCCAATATCACCTTTCAATCCATAATTCACGTATTCAAAGATGGGGATTTTAGGGCTTGCAAAAACTCAAGTCAATACTCAGAATCAAAAATAGGACCACAGGGAATCTTCAAAATGCCCGATCTTGCTGTACCAGAAAATGAACAAGCTCCTTTAATGTCTAGATAAATAGCAATGCCAACGACAGAAGTCCATGGGAATTATATTTCAGAAAAGCATAAGCTCCAGCACAGTCTGATCCTGTTTGTTTGGCACTAGGACACTAGAGAGATCATAACCTGCTCATAAGTTAAACCAATATCAGGAGCTTCACTTAAACATAAGAATCAATAAGTGCACAGACCCAAAAACTTGTATTTACTCCCATGTTTCGAAAGAGTCACTGGTTTTGTTCCAAAGAAAATCACGAGAAATCCCTCTCGAAGATCAATGTGCAAACTTAGTACCATAGCTGTTGATCCCAGAAAGCACTACTTCTGTTAGGTGTAAATAGTAATAGAAAACAAAATTTACCATGCAATCCCCAGTTTCCTATAAAGAATATCCCTGATCATAACCCTAATCCCTCAAAAACCACAATTAGGGTTGATTTCAGTGACGAACAGATCAACCCTAAAATAGACCAAAATAACAAAACTTACGTCAGGCACAGAACTTAACTTAACAAAAACCCCTAATTCCAACTTTCCAAGCCATCAGTAGACAAATACATATGTAAACAAAGTTATATTTTTTTAAAAAAAAAGGAGAGCTTTATGAATAAAAGTAAAGAGCTTTAATGGTAAAAACAGAGGAATTTGACAGAAACAAGGAAGTGTTCACACAAATTTTTACTTTCTTTTTGTATAGGAGCAAGGGCAAGATCATCCCCGTTAGATAAAAAGAAACAATAGGAGGCAGTAAGTGCATAATCTCAAGAAGAACAAGAGCCCCGGTTCGCGCAGCATCCAAAAATTGATGAACTTTCTGAACTTCTGTAGTTTCAACCAAAACATTATAAGAGAAATGTTGCAAACTTCACCAAGAAATAGAAGGTGAACACCGAAAAGTTCAAAGCTTTACCTTAAAAATTGCAGGTTTATTTGCTTGCAGAACTTTCGATGGTGTTACATACACACAACAAACAAGAAACGAAATAAGAGGGAAAATTTTGAAATTTTTTTTTATAAACAAAAATTGAAATTTTATTGCTAGCTTTTAAGTACAAATTTGCAACTTAACGTTGAACTAAAAATAAAGTATCCATATATACGTAGAAACTAAAAATGCAGAAAATTAGGGTACTTTTAGTCTACTAAATTACTACATAAATATTATATCTCAATTTATTTTTACTACTTTAAACACAACTTAATTAATTAATATAATATCATTTTATTTATTTTGAATTAATTTCCAACATGCTCTTTGATTCAAAATTTCATACTTGCAATGTTTTATTGGAGCACCTCTCTCCAATGTCCATTGAAGCACTTTTCTTCAATTGTTGATGCACCTCTCGTGAACTCTAACTATTGATGCACTTCATATCCATTCAAATTATTAATGCACTTCTCACCAATTTTATGCCACAAACTTCCTTAGAGCACATTTCTCCAATTTCAAAAAAGATATTCTTCTATTTGTACCAAATTTGCATTCTCATTTTTGAACTTGCAATCTTTATGACCGTAGCATAACAATTAAGGTTTGGAGAATGGTTGGCAAACTTCAACTTGTCGCCCTTCTGATAAGCGTCAAAAACAAACTAATCATTTAAATTAAAGAGAAATGATGAATTTTCACGATCATATATTTTCCTATGCTTGTCAGCCTCCCTACGAGAGATAATCTTGTCGGTATACTCCCCTAAGTACTTGTGCTTGCCAGCGCTATTTTTCAAAAAAAGTCCCCAGTCAGATAGATCTCCCAAGCAACACCCTTTATTGCTGCTTGAGAAGAAGTTCCATATTTCTGCTGCAATTCTCACATAACCAAAATCTAAATGGGCTCTAACACCATGTTGAAACTTTGGGGATAAACAAGAATTAAATTTTTATTGCTAGCTTTTGGATACAAATTTACAATTTAAATACATATTGAACTAAAAATAAAGTGTCTATATATAGGCTTATATAGAAACTAAAAATGCAGAAAATCAGGGCATTATCAACTCACTAAATTACTACATAAATATTATATCTCAACTAACTTATATTACTTTGATCAGAACTTAATTAATTAACATAACATTATTTTACTTTATTTTAAATCAATTTCCAACCGATTACGTACCTGCTGGAAGCATCAGGGGCATGGTGGTGGGATTAAAGTAGAATAGTATTAAGTACCTACGAGAGTAGTTAACTGTTCCATTCTCATAATTCATGTAATTGCTCTATTCTTTTTTCCCATATTTTGTCCCCTTTTCAGGTTGTTTCCTCTCATCTTCATCTCTTAAATTGTATCAACTAATTTGAGTAGGTTATGCAAGTTTGTTTTGGATGTTTATTATGGCATTTCTATATTGTAGATTAGCCGGAAAAGAAGACAAAAGACTGGCTTCAAAACAATGAGAGAATTTGGCTGTTGGAAGATCAATTTTAAGATTTATATAGTCTAAAAGCCTTGTTGGGGATGGGATTAATTTGCGAATGTTATAACATTCCGTCTAGGATCATTTTGCGAATGTTATAGCATTTCGTCAAAAAATCTACAAAGTTCCATTTTTTAAAGTCTAGTTCTTTCTATTCTGGGGATTGACTACAACATGGATGTTACTGTATATTATAATAACTTTCAAGAAGTTTATATAGCAATAGGTATTTAAATAAGTGGTTGCAGGACGATGCTGCAACTATCATTTACAACAATTAAAAAAATATAAAGGTCATACGATTGCATAGCAGATATCTCACGAGAAGTCAAAGCTGACTTAATTGTAATAGTTATTCATGGAATTATATACATCTTGAAAAACCGTAGGGGTAATAGTTTCACAAACTTTTGAATTTCATCATAGTTGTCTTTAGTACAAACAAAAACGAAACAATCAAAAGTGAAATAACAAATAACACCAGAGATTTGAAACGCAGTTCGATATACCTTGCTTACGTCTTAGTACAAACAAAAACGAAACAATCAAAAGTGAAATAACAAATAACACCAGAGATTTGAAACGCAGTTCGATATACCTTGCTTACGTCTGCAGGGCCTTCACCCAAATTAATACTTTTACTAAAGTACAATAGATTTACCCAAGACTTTACTGAGCCGACGTCACTCAATCCTTGACACTATCTCTCAACCTCACTTCCAGTGAAAGATTTGCATCCCCAATAACACGACCAACTCGTGTTAACCTCGTCAGAGAATTTTTCTAAACAACTATTAATTAAAAGATAATTAATAGATCACTCAGATGATTAAATAAACAATTCACCACTCAAGTAGACACTTGAACAAGAGACAAAGAACAACTTTTTTCACAGCCAAGAAATCATATGCAACTGAATAGTCATACAGGTATTGTTGGACCCCAAATTTTAGTGGAAATTAGAAATATTCAAAAGTGAATGAGTTAATTAAAATGGAAGTTGAAAAGCAAGAAATAAGAGA
>JAOSBN010056344.1:7877-37526 GCA_027563595.1 Erythroxylum suave | reverse complement strand
ATTGGTGATTGGTGATTGGTGATTGGTGATTGGTGATTGGTGATTAGTGATTGGTGACTGGAGTGATAGTGAAGCTTGATGGTGGTGACATCTCTAATGGATGACAACTTATAACTATGATGGCATCTGGTGACAACTTCGTGAAGGATATAAAAAATTTAATTAAAATTAATAAAAAGATATAAAATTGAGATTTTTGGAGAGGCATAAATTGGGGAGCAAGTGGAAAAAGAAGAATCTATTTTATTTTTTCAATATAGTCCTTAACTTTTTTAAATTTAAAATTTTAGCCAATATTTTCTAATATTTGATTTTTTACCATTATACAAATCGATGCAACTAGTATAATCCAAAATGTCACGATACGACTTGGTATATAAATTTAATGCAAAATAGTACATTTTGATACTTTTTCAGTTAGTTCATGGTATATGATAGTTTTGATTTACATCATGTTTAGGGTTTAATTTGTTATGTATTAAATGTTAAATTGAGTGTCTACTGTGTATTTAGGTTTTAATTTTGTTGATTTATATGTTTAGGTGTTTTTATGGGATAGTACAAGGCTTTGGGCTTAAATGTTATATTTTTAAGGTACCTTGATGTGTTTGTTAGTATTTCAGTGTAAACAACAACGAATGGAGAAGTTTCGAAGAGTGTCAAGCCAAAACCATGGCCCATAGAAGGAGGTGAGCCAATAGGGCCACAATCTTGCACTATAGGCCACGATCATGATAAAGAGGGCTAGACGCTCGCCACGATCGTGGCTTTCGTCAAGTAGACACAAAAATAGCTAAAAACATCAAGTTTTGAGGGACTTTTCGGATCGTTTTGACCCCGAATCAAACTTAGGGCTTCAAAGATATAAATAGAATATCAAAGAATAGAAGCATATCCTTTTTTCATCAGCCAATTCCGAAACCCTAAAGAGCATATAGAGAGATTTGAGGAAGGAGACGAGGGAAGAGACATAGGGAGAAGAAGCTTGAAGCGAAGTACTTCCAAAAATAGGTGATTTCCCACTGTCGCTGACTCCACTGTTCCATTATTACTATATTTTCCAATTTTATTTTAAATTTATTGATATATAGAATTGGGATAGTCATTGAGAATAGGTGTTGTGAATGTTGATTTTTGTCCAAATTCACCTTCGGAATTTTAATCTTTGAGATTAATGAAGATTGATTTAATATTTTTTCATTGAGTCACTTATGATTCAATTTATTGCTTAATAATTTAGTAATAAACTGAAAGGGTGAGCCAAGTGAATACCATCAAATTGGGCTAACGAGAGTTAGGTAGTTTGATAGATAAGAATTGAATCAAACGGTAAAATTATGTAATGAGAGATCAAGCATAGGCTTTCGATAGGTTATTAGACAAATTCACAACTAATTTAGGTTTTGGGTAAATTTGAAATCGAGAGATTACAATTCCATTATCTAAATTATGGATTATAAATTAGGGTTAAAGATTATATCTCGAGAGAGAGTAATCCACCTTAGGACCATCTAGACTTGGTAATTTAGTGATTCCATAATAAATTAGATTTTCATTAAATTCAAATTAAAACCCCCTTTCTCTTCAAAGCAATATTGAGTCTAATCTAAAAGAACGGATCTTAGCAATCAGTAAAACCAGGAGGGGAAAACTTAGAACGTAAAGCAAGGAAAAGATGAAGGAGAAAGTCAAGCAATTAAAGAAGACTTTCCAAGTAAGCCCGTGATCAAGTCACTTAAGGTAACTCAACTTGTATTTTCGTTCCCTATTATGTAGTAATAGGAGTTATATGGAAAGAGAGCAGTAGGACAAGTATAGGAGATTGGATCTAATAAGGTCGAGGAAGTGACATAACAACTCCAAATGGAGCTCACACTAAAGAAATCCGTCAAAAAGAAGTTTAAGGAGTAGGTTTCGGAAAAAGATCCCAACATCCTGCAAAAGAAGGAAGACTCGGGGGATTTTTTCATCCCCTACAACATCAATAGAATCGTCATAGATAGTGCATTCATAGATTTGTGCAGAAGCATAAACATGATGCCCTACACATTTAGTCTGAAGTTGGGGTTAAGAGAGTTAGTACCCACCAATTTTCTAGTAAAGACAACCGATAGAACAATGCATAAATCGATGGGTATTAAAGAGGATGTGCTGGTAAAAGTTGGTAAATATACCTTCCCTATGGACTTCTACATCTTGGAAATTAGCAAATATGGGTACACCCTGATAGTTCTTGGATGACAATTCTTAGCCATTACGGGTTTAATAATTGATGTTGATGGGGGCAAATTAACTCTGTGGATAGGAAAGGAGAAATTGACCTTCAAGGAGTCTAAAAGAGAGTACAGATCTCCTTCACCTATAGTGGATATAGAGGAACCCAAACCTTAAGAAGAACAAGAGGATATCGAGGATCCTGAGAATGCTTTCAGGAAGAAGCACTTGCAAAAAAGAACGTGAGGAAAAGAGAATTATAAGGAAGGTGGGAATTATAGCACGGTAGCTCAAGTACAAACTTTGAGATTAATGACTACGCTACCATTGCGACCTGGATTTAAACCACCATGAGCTTAAAGGAGCATCGAGCTACTGATGTTAAAAGAAGTGCTACATAAGAGGTGACCCATGGAAAAAAATTACTTTCTTTGATTATTTTTCTTAGAAATTTTGAATTCTGTAGTTAATTTTTTTTTTGTTTTCGAATCAAATTGAAAAAAATAGGAATTTAGAATAATGTGGATGATTGGTCAAGCGTGAAAAGAGAGGTGAAAAGGGATGTAAAGAATTAAGAAGTGGAAGTGAAAAGATTGGAAAAAGAAAAAGAAAGAAAAATAATGTTAGTGGAAAGCCACTAGCCATAATCGTGGCTTGCGATTATGCAGAACAAAGGGAGCATATAATTTTTAGTTAATTTTTTACCATTTTACCCTTTTAACCACCTATATATTCAATTCTAACTTCACTTTTGCTTTCACTTTCATCTTCACTTTATCTCTTTAAACTTCAAGCCTGCAAATACTCTCACATCTCTCTAAAAATTTCAACCTTCCAATTTTCTTCTAAATTCTACTAAATTTTGTCGGGCATTAAGTAATCCTACTGAAGGGAGCAAGCCAAACGAAATCAAGTTGTGGGATGTGGGAGAAGAAACCAAGCAACGGATTTTGGAATGCCCTTCTCGATCTACACTAAGGAGGAAGATATTCGTTTCAAATCCCTAAATCTAGACAAATTATAGTTCTGAGATACTTTGATTTCGAGACACTTAATAGGTTAGAGCTGCATGAGAGAGTAGAAAACTTAGCGACAAGAATTCCAATTTCCTGTTTATCAGGTGGTCACGTTGGAATTCTTTACTTCACAGACTTACGACCATAGGAACCCTAAGGAGTTATGGTTTAAACTGAGAGGAAGAGCGTACGAACTAAATGCAGAAATCATATGCGATATGTTGGATTCCCTAAATTTGCCATTATTTATCAACATGGGGATTTTCATCCTTCTCAATATTAGAATGAACTTACTATAATTCAGCGATTTCACTCCAAGAATGCTTATAACAACATAATTTGGTCCCACAAACACTTACTGCTGCACAAATTTATATGTCAGCTAGTTTTTGACAAAACAAAAACCAACAAGTGTTCCTTGAAGGAACTATTTGTGGTGTATGGCATATCTAGTTTCCACCATTGCTGTTATGGCATAGACTATAGTGAGTTAACTATGCACTTACCTGACTTCTTTAACCACACCACCTATGGCGGGTTGAAATCCTTAAGTTTCATAATATGGAACTTAGGGATATTAGCCAGAAGTCACATGTGAAGATTAGGGCCAGTCAGGTAAGCTCGAATTTAGCACTGTCTCAACTAGAGGAATCCACCAACGAAGAATCTGAAGAAGAAGAAGAGGAAAAACCAGGATGGAAGAAAGTTCTGGATTCCATTGCGGAGAACACTAAAGCTATGAGAGAAATGGCGTGGACACAATGATGCTAGAGCCGGGATATCTGATGGATCCATCAGTATTTCGGGGCTCAGGGCATTCAATTGCTACCTCCTATACCATCACCACCTCCATTTCCATGAGATTTGTGTTTAACCTAATTTTTCTTTTAGAAATTAGCCTTCAGTTCTTTTATTTTTACTTTTACTTTTATTTTTATTTTTATTTATTTTTTGTTAACCTTAATTTATATTTCTTCTTGTTTTTTTTATGTGCTTGTTTGTTTCCTTCTAACGTTGTGGACAATGTGTCGTTCAAGCGTGGGGAGGGGTTATGTGTTTTGCTTTTATGTGATTTTGCATACTATATGATAGTTGTTAGGCTACATTGTGTGAATTGTTTGAATGTGTCAATGACTTAAATGCAGTGAAATTTATTTAATTTTAAACATAGTCTATTAGGATGTGAATAATCATTAACTTGCAAAATTAGTGAATTAGGATTTTTTTGGACAAATATACATATTAATTAGGATTTAGTGTAAGTTTAACACCTTCTAGATTGTCACATTCATTCATAATTTGAGGCCTTTCAACTTAAGTAGCTTAACTAGTATTTTCATAGAAACGAGTAGCTAAAATGACAAAGTAGGCAATAAATTCCAATAAAAAAGTTTTAAATAAATCACTATTCTGCTGACCTTCGAGTTATGAATAGTGCTAGTAGCCATCTGAAAATGTGATAATAGCCGAGTCACTAAATTGACATGCATCACAAATGTGTGCCTCCCTATCAAAAGGCTATAATGACATTTCATCCAAACTGTTTAATAAAAACAACTTAGTCGAGCAACCGGATTGACATTCATCACTAATGTTTTCCTCTGAGTAAAAGACTAAGTCCATGCTTAAAAAATGTTTTCTTAATAAACCTACCAGATTTCTAATGAGCTTGACATTTCATGAAAATATACTTAGGAGTAGTTACAGAGCCTAAAGGACCAAAGAATTATTAATATATGTGTGCAATTGAAAAGGGTAAATGAATTAACACTTAGATCTTGATTAAGTTGTATATTTAGTTCAAAGCCCCTAAACACAGATTTTGTATGTTAATGATTTGATTTAATTTGAATGATTGTGTTTAAGATTAAATTTATTTGATAAAGCTGAAGCCATTGCCTCATTATTGCATTGTATGTTATGTGTTCTTTGTTTTGTTTTGTTTGGTTAAGGACAAACAAATGTTTAAGTGTGGGGATGTTGATAGTTGTGATTTGCATAATGTTTTAGGGTTTAATTTATTATGTATTAAATGTTAAATTAAGTGATTAGTGTGTATTTAGGTTTTAATTGTGTTAATTTATGTGTTTAAGTGTTTTTATGGGTTAGTATGAGTCTTTGAGCTTCAATTTTATATTTTTTTAGGTTCCTTAATGTGTTTGTTAGTGTTTCAGGGTAAACAACAACGAATGGAGAAGCTTCGAAGAGTTTCAAGTCAAAACCATGGCCCATAATTGTGGTACAACAGGCCATGATAGTGACAGAAAGAGACAAGCCAATAGGATCCAAGCCACGATCATGCACTTTGGGCCACGATTGTGATAGAGAGGGTTAGGCGCTAGCCACGATCGTGGGCTGCATCTGGTAAACACAAAAATAGCTAAAATCATCAAGTTTTGAGGGATTTTTCAGATCGTTTTGACCCCGAATCAACCTTAAGGCCTCAAAGATATAAATAGAACATCAAAGAACAAAAGAGCAACCTTTTTTCCTTAGTCAATTCCAAAACTTGCGAGAGCATATCGAGAGATTTGAGGAAGGAGACAACGGAAGAGAGATATAGAGAAGAAGCTTGACACAAAGTACTTCCAAGAATAGGTGGTTTCCCACCGTCGCTGCCTCCACTAGTCCATTTCGATAGTATTTTCGAAATTTATTTCAATTTTATTGATGTATAGAATTGGTATAGTCGTTAAGAATAGGTGTTGTGAATGTTGATTTTTATTAAAACTCACCTTTGGGATTTTGATCTTTGAGATTAATGAAGTTTGATTTATTGTGTCTTCATTGAGTTATTTGTGATTAAATTTCTATGCTTAATAATTCGGTAATAAACCGAGAGGGTGAGCTAAGTGAATATTATCAAATTGGGCTAATCAGAGTTAGGTAGTTTGATAGATAAGAATTGAATAAAACTAGTAGAATCATGTAACGAGAGATCGAGCATAGGTTTCCAGTAGGTTATTACACAAATTCACAACTAATTTAGGTTTTAAGTAAATTGGAAATCTCTAAGAGATTACAATTCCATAATCTAAATTGGTGGTTATAAATTAAGGTTTAAGATTATAACTTGAGAGAGTAATCCATCCTAGGACCATCTAGACTCGGTAATTCAATGATTCCATAATCAATTAGATTTTCATTAAGTTCGGATTAAAACCCCCTTTCTCTCAATTGGTAATTTCTAGGTTGATTCTTGATTGAGTTGTGCAAAATTTCTATCTTAATTATATTTCAAAATTTTAATTCTCATAATAGATTGTTTGATTGATTATTTTTTTGCATTAGTTGTTTATTTGGAATTATTGTGATTTAGTGCAACCTTAGATTTTAGGATTAAATTACCCTCTTCATAGGATCGATACCTAAGGTAATACGCGAATGACCCGTGCGCTTGCGAAAATATTGAGGCTATAAAATATTAAAACTTAGCATACATAAACCATCGATTAGTATACCAAATGGTACTGACCTATATAGTATAACACCTAAAATCTTGGTGTTAAATACTTGTTATCTTTTAATCACTTATCACTTTTTAATAAGTTAAAATTTAAGATTGTACAAATTAAAAGTTGCTTTCTCTTAATTGTGACATATGTCAAAAAATTAGAAGCTGTTTAGTTCCACTTCTGTTTTTCTAGTGTGGTTTTAGATTTTTTTTAAGTTTTTAGTTTTTGTTTTATTAAAAAGACAAAAACCTGTTTGACTGAGATTTGTAATATAAAAACTGAAAACAAAAACATCTTGGTTTTATTATCTTGTTTCTATTTTTGTAATTATGCTCTTATATTAATAACTTTAATAAAAATATTATGTTTTTAAATTAAATAATTATCATTATAGCCAAAATTAAAATATATGCTAATTAAATATAATTAAAAAATTACACACTAATTGTATATAATAAAATTCCATATATTAGACCATTATCTTAAAGTCATTCTAATCAATAAAAGATGTCCATCATATTATAATTCTTGAAAACATAATAGTGCTATCATTTATAAAAAGAAACATAAATCAATCAGAACTAAAATAATCATTCCACATTTATCTAGCAATTTCACCTCATTTCCAAGACATATCTTGAAAGTTGTGCCGGAGTGATATTATACTCCAATAGAAAACTTGCATCTTCATTTTTACCTTCCCTAATTTGTTCTTCATTTTTAGCAAAACTATCATATAATTTATCGCTTTATCTATACAGTCTAATATAATTATGTGTAAGCATGTAATAACAATGTATTTTTGTTTCTTCATATCATAACTTAGCATGTTTTTAAGTATAACGAATCTTGCTTTTAGAATGACAAAACTTCTTTCAATAACCTTTCTTAATGAATAATGCCGATAGTTAAACAATTCCTCTAGACCTTGAGGTCCTCCTCTTCCTCTGTAATCTCCAAAATGATATCTCTCACCTCGGTATGGTGAAAGAAAACCTAGCATATTGGCATAGGCTAAATCAGCCAAATAGAACTTATCTAACATATAAAGAACATATCATTAACAAAAAGATATTAAAAATGAATCATAATTTGTTTAAAATAATATAATACTTTGTGGAGGCATACGAAATTGATTAACTACATTTGTCACTATTTCTAAAAGAACTCGAGAGTAATTTGTAGTACCTTCCTATCTAGCTATTACATATGTAAAACACATGTCAAATAAGCAATAACACATAATATTTTGGGTTGGATTAATTCTTTTAACCCTTTATGGTATTTATTCATTGGTTGGAATATGTGCATTAATATGTGTACCATATATTGCTCCTATACAATTCTAAAACTTAAAAAATATATTAAAATAATTATTAATCATAAGGAAATAATTAAAATGGTAATTAAATATATGTATGTATCTAAAAATATGGAAAGAATGTTGAATTATGTTGAATCTCAGGTAGTGTATTAGTGAAAGACGGTAAAGTAATGACTCTTTTTGTAAGAGGATTAACTGCATATAAGACTTTATGAAATTACTTTGAAATTATCTAGGTGGAATGTTGAAAGCATTCTGTATTGACTCTAGTTATCTCACCATGCTTTATAGTCATAAAGAAAATTGCTACTTGTTCGTCCACAATCAAATGACTTGTTGCCTTTAATCCTCTCAAACACTTGAACTCAACACATAAGCCCAAGAGGATTATCTTTTTCATTCTTAATTTTTAATAAATCCTTGTAGGATTCCATTTAAAAGTTCTAATATCCAATCATGACCTAGAAGAGCAGAAGCTCGACATGGTTTCTTTTATAAATGAAAACATTTTTTCTCTCTCCCAATAAGAGAAATAATGATTACCTTCTTCAGTTCATCAATAGAATCTTATCCAAAATTTCAGAAAAAATCCATGTATCAACACTGTCAACATTAAATAATTAATAAAACATTTTATCAAAAGGTTTAATCAAATATAGAAAAAATATTTATACAAAACATAGACTTAACATTAAGTCAAACATTCATACAAAACACAAACTTAAAATGTTCAAACTATGGAATAGTGCTTAATATAAAAGTGCAAAATTAATAAGATTTCGGTGCAAAATTAATATAACTAAAGTGACATAATCTAATCCAACTTCCTTGTATCTTTAATCTTCATAAAAATATCCCTACAAATTGGAGAATCATGTAAAGCCTTCATAGTTTTTCCATATTGCACACTGTTAACAACAAATTCACCAAATGAATTTAGACATTGCATCATTTTGTTAGACTTTTGAGATCTATTCTCCCCAAGGATGATGTTTCACTCAGGTTTTTTCAACTAAATCATTCATCCTTTTTTATTCTTCACCAATTATAAGCAAGACCTCTTCTATAATATTAGAATGTGTTTTATTTTCCTTCTTATTCTTAGGAGATTTCTTTCTCTTAGATGGAGAACTTATATCGTCTTCTATTTCATTACATAAGTAATCATCCTCAACATCATTTTGATATTCGTCTTCGATACTATTCGATGGAGATTTAGTTGATCGATGTGCATACATACCAATTGTTGATCCTTTAAAGCCACTTCCTCAAGCGAAATTTGATTCTTGTGTATTCGCCTATGGTATTAGATATAAAGGCAAGTGGGAGATTGAAAGAGTAGTGCTCTAAAGGCAATCACCTTTAGCACTTTTGTACTAACTTTATTTTGATTAATAACGTGAAAGGCATTTTTCATTAATTTGATATTCTTTTATATATAAATTGATGTTGATCTTAAATCGAATTAATGAAGTTCATGATACAAAACATAGCATGAAGGAAATCATGACGAGATCATGATAGTGAGATTCCTAGCATGTGCAATTATGTTAGTATCTAAATTATCCCCAGTTATAGGATTAATAAGACACGACATTATTAATCCAGATAGACTAGCACATGCTATACTTCTTGATTTGATCAAGCAGTGGATCTCATAAACTATAAACATGAGATGTTTAGAGTTAACATGTGGATGCTTCCTAAGTGTAGTAAGTATATCAGATAATTCGTTATGAGATTATCATATGGATGATCTATCAAATGTTAACGATTAATCTCATCATAGCAATGGTGCAAATGTCCTTAGACTTGAGGTACTCAACGATATCTTGGATACTAATCTTGTGCTTTGGCATCATTCCTTATTACCTCAAGACGAGGTCACTCTTAGAGTGATGATTGGGTGCAACTATTAATATTTGAAGGTAAATAGGTAGCCAATAAAAGATTCACCACTCCTGATAGAAGGAGATGATACTCACAACCTCTTGCTGGGTTCTTACTCGGGAGTCTCTGGCTAGAACAGTTATATGTCATGAAGAGAGTCCTCAATGACACATAGAGTAAGGAGATCCAAGGATAAGAACTAACATCACTTGGACTAGATATGATGCAATCAGTCTAGTGGGAGCTGAAACATAGCCCATACTTTGAACCAAATGGGATACAGTATAGTGACAGGACGAATTTCATGGTTATTATCTATAGAATGGTTCATAAGTTAGATAATTAACCACTGAAGAGTTCATGTGTTAATCCACTTATATTCCAGTAAATTGGCATAATGAAACCTTTTTTTGATTTGCTTAAATTAAGAGTTAATTTAAGTGCCTTAAATAACCGGGAACCTAAGGTTCACATGTATAAAAGATCAGAAGAAAAACATAGTATTTATGGCCAATTTTAAGTAGGCCACGATCATGGCCGAAGGCGAGCCACAACCATGGCTTAATGGCTATGATCGTGACAGAGGGCAAGAATGAGTATATAAGTGAGTTCTTCACTCATATACACGAGGTCTTGCCATTTCTTACACACTCAAGTGAGAGCTAAAGGGTTCTAGAAGAGCTCCAGAGTGAGAGTAAGGTGTCCGAGTCTTGTTCTTGCTATTCATATAATTGTTGCATGAAGCAAAGTGCATGCAACAAGATTCTTGATCTATTTGATTCATGCAACAAGATTCTTAATCTATCTTCCATTATCTTGAGCATCTACTAGAACTCATCTAGTTTGGTGCTCAAATCACCCTTATATATTGTTTCTTCATCTTCTTTGCGTGTTCTTGGGTGATTAAGGAAGGGTTTGGTGTTTGCAATAACCCAAACAAGGCGAAAAAAGCAAGAAAGGAGGAGAAAAAATGGTAAAAAGTTTTGTTATTTTATGTTCTTCATATGTTGTTGCATGTATGTATGATTTTGTGATTTTCATGTTGTCATGGTGTCGGAATCTTGATTTTGACACTTCCGCTGTATATGCATGTCTGTGATGCATGCAACCTTGGCTAACCCTACATCATCTTTTTCATTTATTTCTACAAAATCATTGGAATCGTTCATGTTATTCAAACCTTCCATCTCTACAAAGTATTAAATGCTAAACATGATTCAAAATGAACAAGAGACAACAAAAACAATTTCTACAAAATATTAAATGCTAAAAATGATTCAAAATAAACATGAGATAACCACATTAAATTCTAAATTGCACATAGGTCCATGAAAATGATAAAATAAAAATAAAGATGTAAATTTTGTTTTATACCAAAAAAATAATGGTTTAAATTTAAGCAATGTTATAATATATGTATTATGTATGTTATGTTCATACAATCGCATGAGTTTTAATAATATGAACCATTTATGCTATATCTTTTAATGAATTCTAATTGTTCTCATCTAACTCCAATAGACAAGCAGAGCATATTGAGTTGGCTTGATGGCTAAAAACCCAACCCTGTTCTTTACATCTACTCTGGAAGCATTGCTATTTGACACTAACCAGCTTCTAGAGATCGGATGTGGTCTTGAGGTACGTAACATTCATTTTATTTACGTTGTGGGGAGATTGTTTAAATCCACTAAAAATGATCAAATGATCTAAGAAATTGTGCTTCCTAGTGACCTTGAATATAAGATTAGAGAAGCAAGAAAAGGGCTGATAATACACAGATGGCCACCACAATTACTGAAACTAAGATCACACAGCAATTAGAGGTTTTATGGCTCATTATTAGTAGAACTTAACTCTCAAAGGTGTGAGCACTAGATTGCCAATGATGTCATGGCCTATATCAGTAGAGCAATTCAACAACTAAAAGCTAATCACATATGTGTTGAAGTGTAACACACCACTTTCATAAAGCATATGCCCAAACATCCAAAGGATATTCGAGAACGTACCTTACAAGAATGGCACGTTAGGACAATCACTTTGACTAACTAAGGCATCATACAAATCATAAGCATTTAGAAAGATTAACTTTTTTCATTTCATTCACAAACATAAACTTTCATTGTTACATTACAATCTATAATCCATTTATATATACATCACATATCATTTGAGGGTTTACTAATCTATACAAAATATGCCGTATGAAATAGGATGCTAACTGAAAACATTCTAAGCTAGACTCCTCAGATATCAGCTGACCAAACCTTTGAGCCATTTTTGTTCTTAAAATGATAGTACTAGAATTCTATTTGGTTTCCTTAGCAGTTAAAACTCCCTTGTACCTGAAAATTCAATGTTGTAATTTTGATGAATTTGCGAATTCAGTTAATGAACCATCATCGATGTGCTCACTCAAGTTAGAACACAAATATCACAAGTATAAACCAAATTCACAAGTGTATTTCCCAATTCAATAGATGTATCACATCATTCAATATTGAATACCAGATCACAATATACATCATATTTCAACAATATGTCATGAACTAAAAACATTTCAAAATAATCCAATCATTTATCTCAATCATTCAAATCATCAACATTTACACAAACATTGCATATCACTATATCAACACAATTCAGTAATTCTTCATAATCATCCACATGATACATTATATATATAAATATACATACATACATACATATATATATATATATATATATATATTGGACATATGACTCCACTTTCATTTTTACTTTGTTATGACCAATTGCTTATTTACTGTCCCGTATCTATTGTGGATACTGGGTTCAGTTCATATTTTGTCCTATACTTGTTATGGATACTAGGCTTATTAATAACTGAGCCTGTGGCTCTTTTTGCACATTTATGAGCTTTAAGCTCCTTTTCACACTGGTCACTCTGGTCATAACTCCTTTATTTGATCATGCATAACAATTTGATGGAATGCATCAATTACCATAATATGCTGTCAATAACTTTCATTCAATGTGCACAGTCATTTATCACATTCATCAGATCTGAGTCTGGCATTCAACATTTAGTTGAGTACACATTTTCCATATTCACATACAATTAGAAAGCACTTCCAATACAACACTGAATATCAAACTCCTTAGACCATCAATCTCTTGAATTATCACAATCATATCAATAATAGTTAAATATCTAAAAGTTAATCAAAAACAATTCAGTTATAGTGAGAAAACATCTAGGTTTAACTTACATTACACTTCAGATAAGCTATTGCCTTGGTAACCCGGCAATGTCTGGATGCTGGCAATCCATTTGTGCTTCTTTAGTCATGCAATACACACATATAATTCACACATTACTAAGTTGGTCAATCATATGAATATTCAATCATGCACATAAATATGTATCTTGTTTAACGTATGCTCAATCGACCTTTCTGAGTATGTAACTACTCATAAATCTTGACCATTCAAACATCATATTTTGTATACTACCATTTTACAATCAGGTTTCTTTGCACCTTTAAGTTAGCTTGATTTACTCCAAATTCATTAACCGTACTTTACACTTATCCTTGAACATTTTCATGATCAAAAGCCTCATATATCACACACACAATTGTTACTTTAAATCTGGAATTTCAGCAAGCTAGATCTATACATTCACCAAACTTTTTCTAGCGTATATTTATACGTTTACCCAATTCTCATTCATAAATACCCCGTGTTCTTCAATGATCATTCATCCATACATTATTCACATTAATCCTGTCCTTAAGATCATGTTTTCATTAAAAGAGCTCATTTATTCCTTTAACAAATCATAATTTCCAGATTTTAACTCAACCATATCAAAACAATCCATTTTTTAAATTATGACATCAACTAACTGCATAAACTTATCAAGAACTTAACCAATTAATCAAGCAAGAATATAGGCTCATTCCTAGCCTTAATCAAGTTCAAATATACTAATTTAGAGTGAAATTTCTCAGCTGGTTCAACATGTACACAACAATGAAATTAAAATTCAAGAATTTGTCATCAGCATCACTAATGTGTGCAACTTTACCACCATCAATACTTCACGAATTTTAAAAACTTAGAGACATCACTAACACCTGAAAATTTCCAGATTTCATGTCCTTTAAGGTTACTTCATTTCAGGTTATTTTAACTTCCATATTGGTTACACTAAGGCTTACAAAATTATGCTCACTTATGTCATTAGCAATCTTTTTTTTTACAAACACACCTACAGGTCTAATTTTCCAGATTTGAAAACACCTTAATAGCACCTATCTTTAGCATTAATTCCTCATCAATTATACTTCAAATCCCAGCTTAAATCATCCATAGAACAGCCTATAAACTACTATTTTCACACATGCAAAAATAGAAAAATACCTATTCATTCTCCATTTCCCAGCACATCTTCAACATCAACATCATATACAATTTATCCCAAATCAATAACCATAATCTTTCTATCATAACATGCCATAAAGAACAACACTTTACTTAATTATTTAGCTTCCAATTCTAGCTCAATTTATTAAGTCTACCTAGCCCTCCATGCATGGAAAATCATCCCAAATTCAAGCTGGAAATTGGATGGTTTTCAGCTAAGATAAAAGACAACAATAATCTGGTTCTTTAGCTATCTTGTGAAGGGTAAAAGTATGTATTTGGTGTGGTAATTTTGCATAGCTCAAGAAAAACATAGGAAAAGGTGATAGAAACAAGTTTCAGTGGTGAGAGATGTAAAGAGAAATAGAATGAACAAAGTTGAAACTACTCCTAAGAAGTGTAACTCCTTAGAGATTAGATGTCTCCATATTACAATGGCTTATGTCACTAAGCATGTAAACCATTTATCCCCTCCATAAGCTACCAAACTTCATTTAGTTACTAGTCCATTTGCCACTCAATCATAGCTGCCATTTGTCAATTAATTACCCATTCCAAGTGTCACTCATTTATCTATGCCATTTGTCATTTATTTTACAGGCTTAGTTATCCTAATTTTCCATGTGTCAATTTGTCTTACCACCTGGCTTTTTTCCTACTCTAAATATACATTTTAATTCATCACTTTTGTTATGATAATAATTAATTCCAAATTTACAACTTGTAATCATTCAAACCAAAATTCAAGACATAACAATATGCAATTCACTCCATGATCATTTAAAACCTTTCATATCCAAAAACATTTTAATTGGGTGCATATACTATCTTTGCAATGTGTACAAAATCATAATTCATGCGTGTATGCCAATGATATGCATATGAAATGCATTTCATGAATGCTAAAATGATATGACTCATATGCAATAATCTAAGGCCCTAACCTTGAGTATGGAAAACAGGCTATTATATAAGAACTGGTGTAAAGGCAAGTAGTATGCATTAGACATCGCAGAACGATGATCCACTAGCATATTGGGAAGAGATAAGGTTAAGATAGTGGTTAAATGGCTAATGAATGGTGGTGAAGAGGTGGCAGAGATAAGGAGAAGAGGTTGAGAGCTTGCGAGAAAAGGCCAAAAAACCCATTGAAGAGGGTGATAGTTCATATAAAGATGTTGACGCTTTGATTCAGGAGCTTTGAATGCATTCTACTATTTATGGTGCTCTTATCATCCACCCAAAAGTAGGATCTTCCTACCCATTCACCAAGCCAAAATGTAAAATTATGATTATTCTTGGTAGTTGATAATACAAAATTTTAAATTAACTACCACTTCTAGTTGACTAACAAATAAATAATTTTCCTTTCATGTATCATCATGTTATCAGGAAAACATTATCAAAATGAAGGATTAAAGAAGATACAAAATGCAAAAATGAGACCGTATGGTTCTAAGCTCCAAAAAGCACAATTAACTATCATCATGTTATCAGGAAAACTTTTATGATATGCTATATGTAGAAAAATGAAAGAAAATAGAATAACAAATAAGTTAATGAATTGAAGAATTTAGTTTCAATTATGCTAAAGTAACATGTGTATGTTACTGTAGCATGATTGAAAGTAAATTCTATAATTCATCAACTTCTCTCTTATTGTCGTTTTCTTTCACTTTGATTATTTACCAAACTTATTTTAGGGGACAAAGATGATTGGAAGAGAAGACGATGAAAGCGATAGTTTTTTTCATTAATTTCTAGTTGCAACGATCTTTTAACACAAGTAACAACAATAACTTAAAAGTAAATCAAGCAACAGATACGAAAACACATGCAACCAATAGATATGAAAACAAATAGGAAAAGGGTATACATGGAGAAATCATAACACATAAGACGCTGAAGATGTAGAAGATGTAGAAGATGTTGAAGTCGACGCAAAGAAACCAAATATGATCTGTTTTTGTGAAAAGAACCTATTTTAAAAATACATGAAAACGTCATTTTTATGTTGTCGTAAAATTGTTGTCGTTTTCTTATTTTTAAAAACCAAAAATGAAAAGAATTTCAATCAAACATGATTTTAGCATCTGTTTCAGTTTTTACGAGAACAACAACAGAAGACCAAAAAAGGAAACCAAATAGCCCCTTAATGTCTTAACTTAGTGAAATATCTCTACTTAGCTATATATATATATATATATATATAAGCACACAAACACACACACACACAAATAGGATTTGATCTATGTTAATTAAAATGTAATTTATGCCCTTTTTAATAACACACTCTTTTTAGGGAATAAATGTATGTACTACCTAAGTTTTGTTAATTTATTATCTTAATTGTTATATTTAAATTTCTTATATAATTTATATTATGTATGATATTTTAATAAACTATTTAAAGTTAAAATTAAATGCTAAATTAATTAGTGCAATATAAAATAAATTGTCCTTTTATAGTAGCAATATTTTCAGTTTGATAAAAAAATTTATTTATAATAAAATGAGACATAGAATTTAGAGTATACATGTCCACCTTTCTACAATACAATAGCTATAAATAAATGATTCTACAAAACTCTTAAATTACAAAATGAATACTTACTAAAAATAAAATAAAAATTTATATTTATAAGTAAAAACAAGTACCTTGATGTAAGTACTATGATACCTAAGTAAGTCAATTTATGTATACAATTTATGTATAATAAACTCATATCGTGATCCTATTATTAAAAGAATGAATAAAAATTAAATAATCTTAAACATTTTTTGACTTATTCATTTTAATATCAGAACTTTTAATGTTTTTAATAAAGTATTAAAAATTTTAAACATTGGACAACTCAATTTAAAATATTGCTTTTCTAAAATTTTTTACTAATGTGACTTAAAGAACACATGAAAACTAAGATTTAAGAGGCTATGTGACTCTTTTTTGGGTTCATCAGTTAGAAAACTTCCATAACTAATATTTTGATTACAACCCTAAAACAACTGTTCATTTTTCCTAAAATTTTATTTTCTTTATTGATTTGTTTGACTCTCTACATGTCCATTAACAATCTAATTACAACTTTAAATAATGTTTTTTTTGGTATGAGATGCAATAAAGGGACAATGAATCACCAAAAGATTGGCCACCATATACACTATTGTTATGCTAAAACCTCAAGATTATGCAATTATTCACCAATCTTTAACCTAGTAATTTTCACCATTTTTTGAACATGGTTGGACGTTCTTTTAACTTTTCATCTCCTTATAAGTTTTTGTTCCATGTTAGTAGTATTAATACAACTACCATGGGATTCATTCTCAAGCTCAACATTATCCACTAGCATCTCACTAACATAAGTACCAACAAAAGCCTAACAAAAACAAAAGAGAAGATGATATTTTAAACTAAGTTATCTATTTTTTTTAAAGCTTTAGAGCTTAATTAAAATTTTTACAAGTTTTTTTGATTTTGGCACTTTCAGTTTGTTATCCCTTTAAAAAAATAGGTCACTCACTTAAGGAGAAAAATTTGAAACTTATGAGTATACTTGAAAAATTTAGACCTAAATTTCAAATAACCAAGAACTTTCAAAATAAGTTGAAACTGGTAATAACTATTAATATCTATTCCAAAATTCACTACAAAGAGACAATAAAGATCCAAAATAACACAAACGTTTCCCCTATTAAAAGATATAGTGACAGTGAAATGCAATCGGTAATATGACAAATTTGGTGATAATATGATAAAGGCTTAATTATCTAACAAAAATCATATTGTGAAATCAACTAATATCATAGTTGAACAACTATTGAATTCATTAGCAGAATGCGAGATACATAATAAAAGGAAATTATAAGTTATTGTGAGATTTTTAGTCCTTTTACTATACCTATCTATTAATTAAGGATTTGATCTCGAACTTTTCAATTGAAACCTTTTATTTTTAAAGAATTTCATTGACTATATTTAACTAAAAGAATTTTGTTTTATAAAACTTCATTTTAATTGAAAATTGTCATGATAAATAAATAAATAAACCTCTTTAAGGCCCTTAAACTTTGGTTTTTGAAACATTTAACCCCTCAACATTATTTTTCACCAAATTAGTTACTCTTTTAAAAAATCACATCAATGCAATTTTGAAATTTAAATATGTTTATGAAATTAAATTTTTGGAAAAAGGATAACAAGAAAAATGAATTATTTATAGATTTTTATTTTTTGGTCTTTATCCAAAAATTTAATTTCATAAACATAATTACAAAAACCTTAACACAACCTTAATCCTTAACCTCCAATTTTGGAACACACAAACTCACACAATTATTTTAAAGTTGAACGTATATATTGTATGTCCTTTCACATAATTGCACGAATCCACGTGTTCACCTTAAATCTATATGACATCTACCAAACTTTGTAACATAAGGCTCAAATTTATAACCTTTTGTATATGTTTGTTATTTTTCAATAAAATTTTTTTCCTCAATAATAGCTTTGATTTTTGAAGCTTCATTTTTTTTCCTTTACAAATCTATAAACTATTGTAACTATAACTTACCATCATGCAATACATTTTCGTTATGTTGTCTTAAATGCATTTATTAGTGCTTGGGTAATGTTATGAAAGTATTCTTCACTTATTACCATAATTTATTCTCCCTTTTATGGAATTTACCACAGTTTAAAAAAAATGTTTGATCACGAGAAAATGGGAATAAATAATGAAAGTTACAAAGCTTCCTCATATTCTCAATACTTGGTTAAATTTAATAATATATGATAAGATTTCAGGGAACACTTTCAAATTTGCCTTTAAATAATTTTTAAATAATGTTTCCACATGCTAAGAATGGCACACATCTCTCCCTACCTATGTTAAGGGATTCATAGGTAATTTTAAAAGTTTTAAGTATTTATTTGGTGAAAAATGAAGTTTAATGGCGATAAGTGCTCCAAACGCCAAATTTTAGGCACCTTAAAAGACTTGGTTTCCTATATAAATATACATTATATAAGTAATTCGTAAATATTTATAATGTCTATGTGACAACAAAGACCCAATAAGTCATATTTGATGAAATATTATATAATATCTCAACAACTAATAAATTTTTTTTGAAGTTAATTAACAATAGACAAATATTTGAAGGTATTCTTTTCCAAATTAAGTTTAGAAGTTTTTAAAAATGTTAAAAGTTAATAGAGGACAAGATGTTAACACAAGGTTTATATTTATCGATTTTAATGATAACAATATAATACTTCAAAATTCAAATTTGATTTGTTTTGTTGTATACATAACAATATTTCTTTTTGAAAGGAAATAAAACCGTAGGAAAATTACTTCCTTTCTTACAGGAATCTTCTTATTAAGCTTTCCTTATTAACATCTATGAGGATCTTACCTTTTTGAAGAATTAGCTCTGGAAATTTTTGTTCCATTAGAGATGACATTGAAAATCCAAAGTCAACTCAACATTAAGATGAAGCAATGACTAGTTAAAGAAATTAACTATTTAAAAAAGAACAACAATACTTATAACGAACATAAACAAACATTTGAGCAGCATCTATATTCTTGAGAATCATATCATTCTTATTGTGCTTTAGAAAGTGAAATCTCTTTATCAAGAGAGAAATTGTTATTTAAGAACTTACTTTTGATTTAATTTTTTTTTTGAGCTTTTAAAAGCTTGTTATACACTTCGAGTATGGAAGGATGGAGAACCTTGAGACATGTGTATTTGTGAGCTTAGAGAAGCTTGTCAAATTTAATACTTTGATCATTATAGTGAAACACTCAAGTTGGATACTTGAGGACTAGATGTAAGCTTGGGTTGTAAGTCATACCAGTATAAATCGACTGCGTTTTTTTCTCTCTCTTTAACTTAAATTTCCACATTATATTTTGTGTGTGTTCTTTTTAGCAAGAGGCTCCTTTTGAGTATAAATTTTGAATTCCTTCTTACAAATTAGTTAATGAAATTTCTAACGTAATAAGCAAAAGTGGCAATTAATCAAGTATAAATCTCATAAGCCTAAATATAATAAAGTGATAATTCAATAAAAGTGCAAACAAAGACTTGTAGTAGTTTGGTTAAACAACTATTAGCCTATGTCCACTACCAAAATTTTAATTAAAAATTCTACTACTTCTCTTCCTTTAATAAATGAAGAGGAACTTATAGTACATCCATCTTAGTTTTAAGTAAAGAGGAACTTTTATATGTTTTTCTTTATGAGCGTTAATATGACCTTTTATAGATCTTATTTTACATAGGTGAAGAGGAATCCTTTACAACTCAATTTCTTCTCAATTAATCACGTAATAGTTTAATTACAATTTAGAAACTCCTTTTTAATCATATAATGCAATAAAAACATTTGTTGTTTTATGCTAAAACATTTTATAAAGTACATGCCACAAATCAAAGGCCTACCCTTCAATCTCAAGATATAAGATTTGTGTGAGCTAAACATAGAGGGGTCAATCATTTATGTAGATTTTTTCTAGAAAGTTAACGAGAGTGAACTATTATTGTTCAATTTTATAAAATGCTCTAGTAAGATAAATATTGGAATCTTCCTTGTTAAGAAAAAGATATGGTTAAACACATATGGATGCACCTAAACCTCTTTTGATAACTTTCTATGACTTCCTCAGTCCTAAATATTTTTCTCACAACTTAATTTCGGTGCACACACACACACACACACACACATATATAGACATACACACTAAACCTTTATATATATATATATATATATATATAGACATACACATTAAACCCTTATTTTGAGTATATATAATAAAAATTAGTTACTAAAAGTAAAACTTCATGTTTTCGAAGTCTTGAACCCAACTCTTTGATAAAACTCAACTTGAACATACTTAAACATATTTAAGTGTTTTTCTAAAAAAATTTATAAATCAAATGATTTTATTTTAAAATAAAAACAAATTTTAAATGTGGCAATTTACGAATTAAGCATACAATTAAAATTTTATAATGTTAAACCCTTAGAAAATTGAATTGACTAAGATAATAGCTATGATGAATTTACTAGGGATAACAATTTGGCCCTGTTCTAGTCTGACCTGAAGTCAATGGGCAAAGCTTGAATTGATTAAACTTTAGGCCAAGCTCGAGTTATAAAAATATTTTAGATTTTGGAGTTAGGCTTAGGATTCATAACCAAACTTAGACTACCTAACTTGCTTGTTTTCTTAAAAAATATCATTTTGATACTTTATGGCTAAAATATTTTTGATTCATTCCTCCTATGTAGAGCCTCTCCTTTCTATTGCTATAATTATCTCTAAGAACTCTAACTCGTAGATCTGATATGTTAATCATCACTCTATTTATCACTTTTAAATCTACTCATCATCTATTATTATAAGTTATTCATTTCTTATTTTAGAATTTTGTTGATCTTCACATTTTTGGTTTCTCAAGCACTATGTTTATTTATGTTTTTTTTTGTCAAATGATCACTTACTTCAATCATTATTTCATCACCTATAATCACTTCTTTACGTATCAATTTTTCCTTTATATCATACATTTCTAAGCTTTTTATTGGGCCTTACATTCTTGTTCTTCATGGATTAAAGTAGGAACTACTCTAGTTTTTGGTTGTGCCTTACTTAAGAACTATTTTAGTTTCCATATAGATTTTATCCATATTAATTTTTTCAAATTAAAGAAAATTTCTTTTATAGATGCTTATCTAGTTTAAGTAAGAAATCTGGAGGAGGATTAAGTTGACACATACCTTTGTTTCCCCAACCATTTGACTAAAAACATTTCCTAAGTGAACTAAGATTGAAATACTTGGTTTTACTATTTATGCATTTTGTCTTTCTTATACGATACACTATTTCCTTTTGGTTTATTTCTCAAAAGCAAATTTTTAAGCCTATCTCGACCTAATCATGGTTCAAAACTTTATAGCACCTATTGGCTAACGACTCAACATTGGTTGCCTAATTTTCATCTATAGAATTAACATTGATTTATCACATGTAAAATGATTGATTCTTATTTTTCTTAGTTTATCACTAGGGTGTCTTAATGATCTCTTAATTCATAAACCTTTTCCTTGTTCTCTATGTTCTTCTCTTTCTTATAATTAATCAATTGGTTCATTTGTTCACTTTGTGATTCCATTGAGCTTAATCTTTCATGTAGCTTGATTGTATGATAATAGAGTCTAATATTACGGAAAGTAAATTCATCAATTGCAATATGTTTTGTTATCATCAAAATCATATGTGTAAAACCCTGAACTTTCCCTTCTATCGATTTATATATTTTATTCTTGATGAATAGTATTTCCAGATGAATAGTGAACCCAAGTAAACATATACTTCCACTTGAATAGGGATTTTGAGGACCCAACCCCAATTTTTTTTTTTGAAAATACCCAGAATACATATTAGAGTCAAATAAAATAGAATAGAAAGAAACAAGTCAAATTGGATGAATTTAGGGAATTTATAAGTTTAGTACAAAAAGTGCTCTTTTCTAAATATAATGGGTATTAATGATTTAAAACCCATTCAAAATTTTTTAGGCACCTAATTTCTAAGTATTGATCCTAATTAAAGTATCCTATACTCTATTTGATAGTGAGACGTCTATGGAACATTTTCAGGATTTAGTCCAGTTTTCAGGATTTAGTTCAGTTTATAGGTGTAATAATCCAAGGGCAAATTGGTCTTTTTACATAAATAAAGTTAATTGATAAATTTTAAATGACTCACATCTATTGACCGACGACAAGACTCCATATGGTTTAAGAAACATTAAATTAGATGATGATGAGTCATTTAAAATGTTTAATAAGAAAACAACATCTGTAAAGTATTAAAGTAGTATAAAAGGAAAAAGAAGACAAACTATGGTTCATTTGAAAGGAGGATTCGTGAGGACCAAAAAGAAAGGAAGAAAAGAAGAGAGAAATAGGGAGAATTCAGCCAAGGAGAAGAAGAAGAAGAGAGGTGCCTTTTTTGGTGGATTTGAAGTAGAAATTGAAGAAATCTTGACTAGGATTGATGTTCACCAATTTCCTAAGAGATTGGGAGAAAAAGTGGTAACTTTTGTTTAGTTGAAGTAGTTTATTTTGTGGATTTCATATGAAATGGAGTTATTTAAGATCAAAGGTTGTTGCTAAATTATAATAGAGTAGATAATAAACTTGAAAGCATGTAAAGTTTGAAAATAACAAAAGTGAATCAAGAAACCAAGGTTAGGGTTATGATGTTCATGATATGGATTTAATGTCAATGGAGAAAAGAAATGACAAATGATTGAATTAGAATTGGTTTGAGTTCATTTATGTGTACGAAGAGAAGATGTGTCAAGAAAAATGGAAGGATAGTGAAAGAGTGGTGTATTCGACCAAGCTAGGAAATATTGGAGAAAAAATTTAATTTTTGGTTTGATGAGTTTAAATGAGGCTTGGTATGGACCTTAGGTGAAATGTGTTGAAAAGTTTGAAAGAAAGTGGAATAGTATATATATATGTGTAGTGAGGACAATTCAGCCCTAAAGAGGATAGTAATTAACGGTGTGATACGTAGAAGTTCAATTACTGTTAAGGTGTAAATAACCCAAAATCTTAAGGATGTTTTCATGAAAAAGAAAATGGAAAAAGTTAGCTTGACCTATTCGACCATCTTATGATTTAAGCGGATGGGATGATTTTTAAGAAAAACAAAAAATCATTTTAAGTAAATTTCATAGTTAGATTCTAAAATGGAAACTAATGGAATAACTTATGGTAGTTAAAACTGAATTGATAGTTGTAATGGTTTATTTCCTATAGTGGAAATAAATTATTAAACAACTTGTAAATTGTGTAGGTCGAAAAGAGACACTCTACATTCGAGCGTACTTGGTGATAAACGACAAAAATGTGAGTGTATCTTTAAACTAATTTTATGAAAGAAAAATGGTTCCTATTTTATCATGAAAAGTATATTTAAGAATAAGTTCATTGGTGTTGCTACTTGAATTTGAAAGCTAATTTTTATAAGATATATATATATATATATGCTTTCGGATGGCATCGAATTGAATTGCATATGTACTGAATTGACATAACATGGAATTTGAACATGAACTAAATTGGTATAGAAATGTGATGCACCTATAGATTAATTTTTTTTGGCCTATGGTACACTATTAGTTTTCGTTGTATATGTGATTATATTGATCAGAGTACGTCCTAATGTACATGGTAAGGTCTAAGGGTCCCTGTCACTAACGGTGGGTGGTGTCATGTCTATCAGCATATCTTATGAATTGCCCTCTGTACATATGAAGTATATATTATGCTAGCACTGTTATGGGTAAGTAATGTAGAACTAGCTTCTTAACCATTAATTTATATGTAGTGCCAACATCTTTATATGTAAGCAATGCAAAACTAGCTCCATAATAATCGGTATATAGTGGTTAACCTAGTGTGGGTCGATGTAGAATCAAATCTTTTACTAGAGGTTAGCTAGGTGTGTGTAAGTGGTATAGAACTAACCTTGTGGCCTTACACCTAACAGCGCCAAATGAAAAAGAAAATTTTAAAAGAGAAAGTTAATGAAACTAAAATTTTAAAAGAGAATGTTAATGAAACTATCGATTTCCCTCTTTGTTTACCTTATAAGAAAAGTGGAACTTGATTATGTTTTATACATGGATTGATTATATGAATTTGTTATGTCAGAACATTGGTTATTGCTTGAAAAGAAAAGGAAATTATCTTTATTCTTTATGGAGTTTAAAGTTTGTATAAACATTTTGAATGGAAAACATAACACTCATTGAGCTCATTTAACTTACCCTTTATTTTTTATTATTTTTAAAAATTTAACCTCCCAAGTGCAAGCCTTGGGATTTCAGTAGCCGGAACTCTACTGCTTGAGTAGCTACCTTCTTCACATTTCACTGTGTAGGCAGTTTTGCATGTGCATTTGTTTTACATGTATTGTATAATCATGAACATGTTTTGAAAATTTTCGTGTAAAGGTAAATTGTAAATGTTTTACTACATATAGTTCATCATCTTTGTAAATTGTTAGAGTAGTGCTTTAAAGGAAATCATCTTTAGCACTTTTGTACTGAGTTTATTTTGATTAATAAAGTGAAAGGCATTTTTCAATAATTTGGTTTTCTTTTATATATGAATTGATGTTGATCTTAAATCGAATTAATGATGTCTATGATACAAAACATAGCATGAAGGAAATTATAATGAGATTCCTATCATGTGCAATAATGTTACTATCTAAATAATCCCTAGTCATAAGATTAATAAGATAGGACTTATTAATCTAGACAGACTAGCACATGTTATACTTTTTTATTTGATTAGGCAATGGATCTCATAAACTGTAAATATGAGATTTTAAAGTTAACATGTGGATGCATACAAAGGGTAGTAAGTACATCAGATGACTCGCTATGAGATTATCATATGGATGATCTATAGAATGTCAATGATTAATCTTATTATAGCAATGGTGAAAATATCCTTAGACTTGAGGTATTCAAGGATATTTTGGATACTAATCTTGTGCTTTGACATCATTCTTTGTTACCTTAAGATGAGGTCATTCTTAGGATAGTGATTGGGTACAACTACTAGTATTCGAAAGTAATTGGGTAGCCAATAAAGGATTCACCAATCCTGATAAAAGGAGATGGTACCTAGAGCCTCTTGCCAAGGTCATTACTCAAGAGTCTCTAGCTAGAGCAGTTATGTGCCATGAACAAAGTCTTCAATGACACATAGAGTAATGAGATCCTAGGATAAGAACTAACATCACTTAGACTAGATGTGACATAGTCATTCTAGTGGGAATTGACACATAGCCCACGCTCAAAACCAAGTGGCGTATAGTATGGTGAAAGGACAAATTGCAAGATAATTGTCTATGAAAGGGTTCATAATTTGGATAATTGACTATTGAACAGTTCATGTGTTAACCCATTTATATTCCTATAAATTGACATCATGAAACCCTTCTTGATTTGCTTGAATTAAGAGTTAATTCAAGTGCCTTGAATAACCTAGAACCTAAAGATCACATGCATAAAAGATCAGATGAAAAACATAGTGTGAATGGCCAATTTGAAATAGGCCACGATCATGACTCATAGGCTATGATCATGGCTGAAGGTGAGCCCAACTTTTTAGACATGACATAATCATAACAAAGGGTACGAATGAGTATATAAATGAGTTCTTCACTCATGTACACGAGATCTTACCACTTCTTACACACTCAAGTGAGAGCTTAAGGGTTCTAGAATTGTTCTCGAGTGGAAGAGAGGTATCAACAACCTTTTTCTTGCAATTCATGCAATTGTTGCACGAATCAAAGTGCTTACAACAAGATTTTTAATCTATCTTCCATTATCTTGAGTATCTACTAGAACTCATCTAGTTTAGTTCTCAAATCACCCTTATACATTGTTTCTTCATCTTCTTTCCGTGTTTTTGGGTGATCAAGGAAGGGTTTTGTGTTTATAAATAAGGAGAAGAAACAATAAAGGAGGAGAAACAAAGGTAAAAAATGTTTTTATATTTCATGTTCTTTACATGTCTATGAATGCATGTTTAATCTTGTGGTTTTTGGGTTTTCATGATGTCGGAATCTTGATTTTGAAACTTTTGCTGCATACGCATGCTTGTGATGCATGCAACCATGGCTAACCCTACATAAATACGTCCTAATCTTGGTTTTGTGAAAATAAGGTTATTTATAAATGCTATTTTCTTTAACTAAATGCATAAATGTGTTAGCCTTTTTAGATTTTTTTAAACAGAATTGAAGTCCAGAAGTAGCAGTGGTGCTTTGGTTAAGTGGATATGAGTGTTTTGAATTGCTTTTAGGAACTTAAAAATTTTGTTTTTATTAAATAATAACTATCATGCTGTCCAAATTTTTAATGAAGGTTACTTTTAAAAGCTTTAATTTCTATTTCTTTTTTTCTTTATATTGATTTTAAAATATTTTGAAGAAAAGGGAAAAGGCTTAGCTTGAGGGGAATTTTCCAGTTGGATTGGATATTGACTGGAGAGTTTTCATGGGGTGCCAGGTAGGTCACCTAGTCATTAGGAAAGAGGCCTGTCAGTGTTTGTATCGGAGTCAAGTTACCCCTACAAAATGTTTTTAAAGTTGTTTTCAAAATGAGGTAACCTGTAAAATGTTGTGATTTACATGCATATAGTTCAGGACATGAAAGTCTTATACATTTGCAGTTTGCCAAATGCACAACACGATACATAGACAATGTTGTGGATGTCCTGAGGGCCACATCAATGGCTCCTACACGTAAGGCACCACCAGGAAGGGAAGAAGAACACTTGCAAGACTCAGCGAGTGCTTCCATGAATCAACCCCATTCTCAACCATTAGGGCTACCAGAACCAACTGGGGGAAATTTTACTATAAAGCAGAAGGCTCAGATATTCACTGTGGTGATGCAGCAGTCATATGAAATTGAAGAAACTTCTGGATGCTCCATCAAGCGGATGTGTAAACTAGGTACAAAACCTTTTGATGGGAGTGGAGATCCAAAGAATGCACTAAATATATATCGAGTTATGGGATGTACAAATGATCAGAGAGTGGTATTTTCCACCTTCCTCCTAAATGGCGAGGCAAAGGATTGGTGGGAAGCTATTAAGAGACATCATCCAGATGGGGTAGGGTGTCTAGGTCTGATTTTCAGAGAGAGTTTACTGATAGGTTATACCCCTAGAGTTATAAGGATGGCTAAGTATAGGAATTTTTCCATCTATAGTAGGGTTTGATATCAATGATAGAGTATGAGAAGAAAAATTCAAAGCTTATCAAACATCTTTCATTTACTGCTAATAGTGAAAAGCAGAAGTGTAAGAGGTTTGTTATAGGCTTGAACCCCTGGTTGAGGATCCATTTGTCTCTAGCCTCACAAACACACTATGGGGAGTTAGCGGAAGTTGCAATGAAGGTGGAAAGAAATATAACAACGATCACCCAAACTGTGAGATGAGAACAGAAATGCAGTGCACCAGCTAGCTCATCTCAGGGTTCAGTAAGAAAAAGCAAGTCAAGATGGACCAATGGATGGAAGTTTAGCAGAGGTGGATCAATTAATCAGGGATCCTTTGGGTCTCCTCATATACCCAAGGATTTCTATAGCACCAGAAAATCTATACGAGAGTGTAGTACTTGTGGAAAGAGACATTTGTGCGAGTGTCAAATGAATATAATAGGTTCCAATGTAAACAAGAGGGCCACTTTAGGAGAGATTGTCCTCAATTGATTACTATAGAGAGGTCAATGGTGAGATCTTCAGCACCTTAGTAAGTTAGTGGGGTTTTTCCATAAGGCAGTCGAGGTTCTCAAGCCATAGAGTCAAGTTTTCCTACATCCAGTAGAGGTTTAGGAGGTATGGGTGCTGGGCCCGGGTCTCAGTACTTATTTTGAGAATTGGCAATTTATGGTCTACTAATGGATGGAGACTCCTAAGATTTAGACCCTTTTTTTTATATATGTTAAGGGGAGGGTAAAACCACTAAACAGCCTGTGTTTAACCTAATTTTGGCAAGTTCTGCCTATCACCCTTGTGCACCAGCATGATCATGCACCTCGGATGGGTGTATGGTTTTTTCATGATCGTGCTAGTGCATGATCATGCACCCTAGATGAGCGAAAGGTTCCGTCATGATCATATTAGTGCACGATCATGCACCCTTGATGAGTAAAGAGTTTCGTCACGATGATACACCCCTAACGAGTAAAGGGTTTTGTCACTCAAACTTGTAAAAAAAAATATCTCTCAATTTTTGAAGTCTAAAAATTTCAAATTTTTTACCATTGGAAACGTAAGAGGATGCTACAACTTTTATGAAGACAACTTTTTCTGATTCAGCCTACATCAATACAGTTTAATTGTTGAAAGTTAGAGTCACTAATTTTGTCTAGGGTAGTGTTATAGCTATGTCCCCCTTTTCTTCTATTTCCTATTATAAGCTTTACATATTCCAAAAAGACCTAGATCTAATAAACACTAGATGTACATAGATGACTCTTATCATAACAATTTATTTTAAATCTAACCAGGGCCATTTGACAACATACTATTCCATTTCCAAGAATAATTAACATGTCAACAAAGAAGATAGTTTTGAACATATACAAAAGAAACTTCTTCAACTCTTACTTTCAATGCTTAATCAAAATGGAGCTTGTACATGGCCTGAATTACATATCAAAAGCCACATCAATAGTATAATACAAAATATAAATGAATGCCCATGCTT
>JAOSBN010056335.1:0-14178 GCA_027563595.1 Erythroxylum suave | reverse complement strand
TATCTTGACCCACCAAGGGGATGTGTGCTGGATGAGTATGTTCTGCAAAGTTTCTTAATGAAGTCACCATTGTATAGAGATGGCTTACATGTGGTTTGAGGTCCCTATGGATGAACCCTGCTTCGTGAACCACCTCCAAGCCTTCTGTTAATTGTCTGATGACCACGCGTGCATCGATCTCCTGCAATGGTCCATGCTTGTCCAGATGGCGGTTGAGATCACCAAGCTTGATGTATTCCATCAAGAGGCATAAAGTGTCACAAGTCTCGTACCAGCCTAGAAAGTTGACGAAAAGCGCTTCGTTCTAGAGGCTGTCAGAAAACACCAGCTGCAGCGTTGTGCCCATCTCTTCCTTACCTGAGGTCGCGACAGTATCGACATAACTGCTGCCTCGTCGAAAGGATTGTCACTCCCAGAAAAGTCTCGAGTTTTGGATAGTATCTTCACTGCTCTGACCTTGTTCCTATCTCTTACGCCCTCCTCGAGCAACACTGCTCCACTGGCACCATGACCCAGATATCTTCCTCGACGCCATGTCTCTTCGTACTTGATCTTGCGCTCGCCAGTGGTCGGATTCGATCGATAGCCTTTGTGAGTGACGATCTGTCCTTCCACTTCGGCTTCAAGGCGACGTGACAGGGCTAGGTCTGACAGCCCGGTCATGTCTCAAGATGGTTACTAGGTGTCATGATAACCATCGAATTCATAGATAGTATGCTGATGCCAGGTTCACTTCATGCTCATTGACCAAATTCGGTGAAGCGAGGGGATTGATAGATGGATCTAATTCTTGAACGAAGCAGCCGCACACTTGTTCCGCCTCACAAGCCAGTCGTGTGGCTTGCGACTGTGCACCCTGCGCCACGGATGCGTTTACCCCTCGCCAGGACGTTTGGCGAATGGTGATGGCGCTTAGTACGTGGCAGTGGTAAGGCTGATTGTGGGGCAGAATTCGATAGACCGCCCGACCTGTCTGCTTTTTCATTTTGCTTATGAACAAATCTCGTAAGTGCTGGGATCGGAGCTTGGTGGGCAATGGCGTTGGATCTTGCGACGGGTGCAAATTTGAACCAGTATGGCAGACCCTATCGGGACACCGCTAGCAGCTCTAGCGACAGCTGAACAATGCGTAAAGTAAGTAAGTGGCTTCTCTCAGGCTAAGAAGCACCACGCGTCAGCTCCCAGAGGCTTGACACATTCGATCTCTCCACCTGTGGATGAAATGCATTCACGGATGACAGTGGTACCTTTTTCTTTGACCTAGTAGCTAACATGTGCTCAACAGATTAGCTGCCAAGCTACGAAGGAAATACATTGACTATGCAACTGCAGAGCAAAGTTTACGGGAGTTAATTCTGGTGTTAGAACACCGTGCAGTGACGATTGAGCATCAAGTAGCTTTTCTCCAAACAGTATGGTCGAGTCTGGAAGAAAGGCTGCAGAACCTGCAGAACACTCTCTTGCACATGCTATACCACAAACTACAGTACGCGACTGAGCTTGTCGATGCTGCCATAGGGTCAAAACAGGAGCGACCTTCTATATCGAATGTTCTAGCGAAACGAGGTCCAGTTCGGAAGCTCTACTTTGCGTTCTCATTGAAGCAGTGTCTGCAGAAAACGGTGGATGAGCTAGAGAAATGGCACAAGATGTTTGATCCAACATGGTACCTGCTGTGCAGGATCTCCAGTTCAGCCTTGAGTGTGTCTCTCCAAGATCATGCTGAGGCAAGGTCAGTATCCGTCTTGAAGAGGCTGCGATCTGCTGCAAGTCAACGTCAAACTCAGCAGGTCGAGGCTTGTAAATGGCTCCAACCAGAGCTACTTGCGAACGCGACTACTTCAGAGCTAGGCTTTGATATCCGAATGTCTCGCCTCCGCTCCGGCGATACTGTCATTGTTGACCAATTTATACCACACAAACAAGCCTCAGCACAAAGAACTCGAGACGAGATTCATAAGCTTTCGTCAACGCTCGCTAATGTTGATCCTCAGGTGTTCGGCCTTCTACAATGTTGTGGCGTCGTCTCGAATGCAATTCTCGATCCTTCACAGGTACAACAACCATATTACATGTTATTCGGAATTCCTCCAGGAGTTTTCAAACCATCTACATTGCGTGCCAAGCTAACCAGAACGACTTCCATATCATTGAACACTCGTCTGTCGCTCGCGCAGTCGCTCAGCAATGCGGTCATGTTTGTACATTCTTCTCAGTTCGTGCACAAGAACATCAGACCAGAGACTATTCTTACTTTTGAATCTGCGTCATCCAATTTACCAAATACTTACCTTGTGGGATTCGAAAAATTCCGTCTTGCCAGCGGTGAGACTTTCAGGGCAGGTGATGCAAGATGGGAGTCTAACCTCTACCGCCATCCTAGACGACAGGGCCTTTGGCCCGAAGAGGAGTATAGCATGCTTCACGATGTGTACAGCTTAGGAGTCGTGCTTCTAGAAGTTGGGTTGTGGACTAACCTTGTTGTCTACACAAAGGCAAACCCTGCCGGCAACAACAATTGGAGTGATGGAGTCAGAACCACCACCGCCACTGCAAGTCTCCACCCCGTACTGGGACCAAAAGTCTCTCCGTTGAACGCGTACTCGAACAAGCCGGCTGCTGAACGCGCCCGTCTCACACAATCATTTCTAGTAGACTTGGCTCGAGATCATTTGCCTTGTACAATGGGCGATAAGTACGCGCAAATTGTTGTACGGTGCTTAACATGTTTAGACACGGAGAACCCAGGGTTGGGGGACCCAGACGAGTTCCTGGATAGAGACGAGGTGGTCGTCGGCGTTGAGTTTGTTGAGAGTGTGAGTTTGCTGACCGCGAGTCTCCAACCGACCAGCACATTGACTGATACCTTTAATAGGTCATCATGGGATTGCACGAGATCTCGTGTTAAGGGACGATACTCTGCTACGACTCATATCCATGACTTGGTCGGTAACAGGACATACTGATCTCGATTGCATTCATGCTTAGATGCATCGGGATCTCGTTCCTCGAGACAGAATACTGCTTCAAATTTGGTGGTCAGATGTCCGAGATCTGCTGGATATGATGCATCAAACCGATTTTTGCAAGAGTATAAACATAAGTCAACCAGGACGGTCTGGTTGTGTGGTCACAGGCTACGGTACTTTTATCCCTTTACAACCGGTCGACAGCACCGGGAAAACATGCTGGATTGGCCTTACTCGCTTGAACATGGACACGGATCATCAGGATCATAGCCTCGGATTTCGGCCGCTTCGGAAGGCAACAGCCACCTGCCGACAAGCGTGAACTGTCATGCGAGTCATGTCTGGATGTGGACCAATTGTTCGACGAGAAGATAGTGACTCCAGCCGCGCAGAGATGTTTTCTACCGTGTGTGCATTAGATCGCAGGGTGTTCGTCGCCTCATCAATGGAGACACCAACGGAGACGTCGTTGTGCATGACTTGCTTGACTACGGCTAGAACCCTTCGAATCAACATCTGGCCACATGAGTCTTCACATCAGATGTTAGCGATGGTCAGCAAATGAGCCATCCTTGTAGAATCTCAGATCACCTTTGGATCAAGACAACCCCGCAGCATGCCACTTGTCGGGAGTGGAGCTTCAGAGTACAGGTCAATGGTGCGCACAATCTCTGGTCGATCACCTCAAAGCTATGCAGTCGCTACCGCATGCTATACGCATTCTCACTTCATTGCGAGATGTAACGAACGCGTGCTAATGTACCCCTCTCAACAAGAGCATGATCCATTACGTTGGTGTTGCCAACAGAGTGATTCTAAGCGGCATGTGCAACATTTCTATTGGTAATTGTTGCCGCTTCGTGTACGTGCGCCAGTACAGTGCATTCTCTTCACATGCATCGATGATGTTCAGTGCGAGATCTGGCTCGACTGTGACCTCACTGCTTTCAGTCTCGCTGGACGTTGCAAAGGCTAGACGATCTTTCAAGATGAACCCATGGCCCTCCAAGTCCGATCAAATTTTTAACAACGTCTAGCCTTTCAGTACATGGTATATCAGAAGCTGTGTTTTGCACGAGGCTGCATCCGTACACGAGGTACCACAGTCTCCGTCCTGTAGTGGTTTGAACGAGTTCAAATCAGTACTTGTACGACCTAGCACGGATACCAATCACAACACTTACTACGCACAACTTGTGGTCACAATCATTCTGATACACCATGAACGACGCTCACGGGAACACGTTGGCAGTCCAGTATGTCGATCAGATCGCTACCGTAGATCCTTCTCGCCTCATGTTTCTTGTACCCAAAGGCAACGATCCCCGCGACGGTTTCTTCGAGATTACCTATAAACATTTCGCTAGAGCGGTAGATCATCTGGCAAGATATCTTGAGACTGGACTCGGGCACAAGGACAAGTTTGAGACATTGGGTTTTATCGGTCATCCAGGCGACTTTAGGTATGCAGTCATCACGTTCGCGGTCATGAAGATTGGATGGGTGGCCTTCTACACTTCGCCGCGAAATAGTGCAGAAGCCCAATTGAACCTATTGGAATAGTCAAAGTGTAATGTATGGCTTGTCGATGATGTTCCAAGCCCCATCGTGGTCAAGATGGCGAACCAACATCCGCTGCGTTTGACAACTATTCCGAGCGAGAAGTTCTTCCTCCAGGGTGATTTTGGTCATGATGAGAGTCTTTATCCGTACTACAAGACATTCGAAGATGGCCGGGATGATGTCTTCGCTATCATGCATACTTCTGGATCCACGGGGATTCCAAAGGCGATCTTCCTTCGACAATCTTGGCTGACGGTTGCGGATGCCCTCAAGAACGGTTCACACAATGACATTCAATTTCAACATTTCAAAGGATTGAGAGTCTTTGTAACGTTCCCTTGGTTTCACACCGCGGCATACACTCTTAGCATTGCGTGCAATATGTTTTATGGCGCCACGACCGTCATCGCTCCACCAACCCCTTTGACAGCAGAAAAGATCGACTTGTACCATCAATTTGCTGGAGTCGATATAACGATAGCTGCCCCGGCCATACTCAAGGAATTGGCCAACAATACCAACTTCTTGAAGAACTGCGCACGGCTCAAGTTCATCGCCAATGGTGGTGGCTCATCAACACAAGAGGTCGGCGAGATCCTTTCAGGGTACACGCACCCCATAAATGTGGCTGGAACCACGGAAGTAAGTCTTATTGATAAGTACGAGTGACCTGCTAATCACAGCATGCAGGGTAGTTTATGGCCAACATTGATGTTGGAGCCAGATGACTTCATGTACTGGGGCTTTGATCCCTCCTGGGGCGCGGTGTTCAGACCCGTTGAAAACGAGCAATTTGAATTATGGCATGTTCGCGACGATAAATTGAGGGATACCCAAGCCATCTTCGGGACTTTCCCAGATTTGCAAGAATGGAACTCGAACGATCTATTCACGAAGCATCCAACCAAACCTGGCTTATGGAAACTGGTAGGAAGATCTGACGATGTGATCACGCTAGGTGCGGGTCTGAAAGTCAACACGGAAATGATTGAAAATGAGTTTTTGAACCATCCAAACTTCAACGCCGTCGTTGCGTTCGGCGAAGGGCAATCAGAACTTGGCTTGCTCGTGGATGTTCCCACTGAACATCAAGATAGTGTCAAGAACGAGCTCGCCCAGATCCTGACACATTATAATGTTAACTTTGTAGCCCATGGTCGAATCGCCGAAGACATGGTCGTGATGGCAACCGCGGACAAACCCTTTCCTAGAACCGGTAAAGGTACGATCCAAAAGGCACTATGTCGTGATCTATACGCAGAGGAGATTCAAGAAACATACCGCCGTCATAGCCAGCCCGATAAAGCCACACAAAACCTAGGGTTAGAAAATGATCCTGAGAAGGTGTTCGCTTATCTTTCGGAGTGGATCACAACAAAGACTGGACATACAGCCCCAGCTAGGGATCAGGACTTCTTTGAAAGTGCGAGCGGTATAGATTCGATGCTCATTGCAAGATTAGCTCGTACGCTTACCTCAATACTGTCTGGGGTTACCATCACGGCGCAAACTGTATATGCTAATCCGACCCTGTCGGAGCTTGCTAATTTCATCACGGGTCATCATTCAAGCAAGTCCTTCCACGACGCGAACCGCAAGCAGCAGATGGACACACTGCTTGAAGAGAACATCAAAGACCTCTCCTTAAACGCGAGACCCCCAGTTTCGAGTTCAGAACAACCGCTGACTATTGCTGTGACTGGAACTACTGGATCTCTAGGGTCGTACCTACTTGACAATCTTTTGGCTCAGGTCAACAACGTTGGCAAAATCTACTGTCTCAACAGGGTTGCTGATGGCGAGTGTGTCCAGCAACGTGTCAATTCGAGCAGGGGTTTGTCAACAAACTTTGGTGTGAGTGTGATTTTCCTCAGAGTAGATCTCGATGAACCTCGATGTGGTCTTGATCCACCAACATATAAAGACCTGCTGCAGAATGTGGATGTGGTACTGCACAACGCGTGGACCGTGGATTTAAATGAAGCTCTGGAATCGTTCAAGTCACAGATAGCTGGAATCCGTCAGCTCGCTGATTTGTGTTCTGCGTCAAGAAAGGGCGCTCGACTCCACTTCATATCGACTATTGGCACTGTCGAGAACTGGCGTGGCGGTGAGGTGGACAGCAATGCTGACGTGGCCGACAAGCCCAGCGACCATGCTGTAGCTAACGTGATAGTTCCAGAGCAATCTCATACGGACTGGTCCAGCTCGGCCCGGATGGGTTATGCAGAGTCGAAGCAAATCAGCGAAGTTCTGCTCACCACCGCGTGTTCGACGTTTGACGTCCCGGTCATAACCCATCGTGTCGGACAAATTGCTGGACCCATCAAGCATGGCCAGCAGGGGATGTGGTCGAAACATCAGTGGGTACCAGCGCTGATTCAGACATCTATCGCCCTCGACACCTTCCCTACAGACCTTGGCACCATGTCCGAGATAGATTGGATTCCAGTCGATACCATCAGCGAGGTCATCGTCGAGCTCGCCATACGCAAACCAGACAAGCAAGACGCCACGCAGACCACCCAGTTCTACCACCTGGTCAACCCGCGTGGAACAACCTGGTCTGCTCTCCTTCCTACCATCCTCGAGAGGCTGCCTTTGTCAGACGCCGCCCCTGAGGTCGTACCCCTGCACGAGTGGGTCGAGAAACTCAAAGCCCTAGGCGACAAAGGTGATGTGGAAACTCTCACAGCTCTGAAACTCATCCCGTTCTACGAATCTATTAGTCAACCGCACAAGGATGCGAGTGGTGATGGCGCGATCCTCAAGTTGGACACGACAAAGACTCGGATGAGGAGTGAAAAGTTGGCCGCGATGGAAATTGTCAAGCCGGAGTGGATGGGGCTTTGGATGGACCAGTGGGCGTTTTGTTGATTGTGGTTCGTGCCCCTGATTATGGACACCTGAGCGGAAGCGGAGGTTATTTTTGTGTACGTTGTTACGTGATCACGATCTATTCACTGTTTGTCTGTATTTGTGTTTGAAATAGCTTCTTGATAATTTCGATGTAGTACACGGTATAGTATGCAGTGCGTGTAACCAAATGATCGAGAATTGTTTCACCGATACACGGACTCGCTACGATCAGATCGAACGACTCTGTGAGCCGCACGCGGACACCATGAGACTGTCGGATTCCTCGTCGCCTCTCGAAAAGTCAATTTACAGGGACGGCATCGTATGCATGGAGAACTTGCATTGAAGCACAGCAGTAATTAATGTATTATAGGTCAAAGAAATGGATACGAAGACAACTGCTTGTGCATACTGAAAGATCTGTCTGCAGGGTGCAGACTGCTGGTGTGAAAGCCGTGAATAGTCCCGAGCACTCTCGTCAATGGCAGGAGCCGTCCCGCGAGCTAGACACGTCTGCAGTGCAAGAGGCACAAGGATGATAAGCGATCCAACAACATGGTGTCTACAAGCCAGAGTCGATCTGATCAACGACATCCATGTTGGTGTATGTAGCCCAGCTCTTACATTGATCTGTGAATGCGCTCGGATACTTGAGTTTGAGGCATTGATCAGGACGTTCCTATGCAAATCAGCATCAGTCACACAAGGTCGCCATGAGCGGGCTAAACGTACCAGAAAGTTGACGTACAGCCCACCACTGACATGCCACGCAATATGGCAATGGAAGGGCCACACGCCAGGATTATCAGCGTCGAATTGCAGAACCATGTACCCATACGGCTGAAGCATCTGCACGTCCCGCCTCATGGGATTGTTGGCATTGACCACCGTTCCGTCCCAAGCGGAATCGGTTGTTGTGCCCTCGGCGAGAATGTACATGTTGTGGCCGTGCAGGTGCATGGGATGAGCGACTGGAGTAGGGTTGTACACGACAACGCGCATGCTCGTGTTCGTGCCAAAGTTGTACACGTTCCACTCGGTGTCGTAAGAATTGTTGCCTTGGGCAGCGAGCATGAGGACTGGTTTATTGTAATTAACACGAAAGGGGCTGCCATTCATCGTCCAGAGAAAGTTACCGGTACTGTTGATCTCGAAGCTGATCGTGATGTCTTGAGTGGTCGTGGCGTTGGGAGGGGTTATGCTGTAGTATGGCACCGTCTTGGACAGGTCGTCGTTGGCGCATGCTGATGTACCATCAGTCCATGCGGATGTGGCCGGGACTGTGGATGTATTGGCATTCTCGTAGTACATCATCCCGTAACCGTATGGTTGGGTATACAATGAGCAGGTGGAGATGGTTGATCGCATCCATACAGCTGAAGTCGAGGACAAATTGGCCGAGACGATCACATCAGCTCTTTGACCCACACCCAATGTCACGACTGTGGTGGTGTACGGTTTGATAGGTACAAAGTCGTATGCAATGACAGTGAGATAGTGGTTATCGATGCTGAACTTCTGAATGGCTTCCGCGCCAGCATTGATCAATCGGAGGCGATGTGTCTTGCCGCTAGTGAAAGCAAATTTTGAGTACCCAGCGTTCGATGTACAGGTGGTATTGTCGGTAATCAGTGAACAATCGTAATCAGCTTTACCGTTAACGAGGTTATTGACGGATTGAGGAGCGATCAGACTCAAGTCGGTACTCATGACCTCTTCCACAATTGTGAAGTAGTCTTTGTGGTAGTAGTCACCAAGAAGGACTGGACCTAGATCAATATCATAGTTGGCATTAGTTGGACCATGAATGATCATTGGACCAACAAGACCTCCAGCTGACTGAGCGCTGTAGTGGGAGTGATACCAGGAAGTCCCGTACAGGTCGGCAATGAAAGTGTATGTGAAACTCTCCCCAGGAGCAATAGGGCACTGTTGAATGCCAGGGACGCCATCCATCCATTGAGTGTTCTTTTGTAGTAAGCCATGCCAATGTAGAGATGTTCCTTCCTCGGGACCAGTGATGGCATTCTTGACGGTCACTTGAATTGTATCACCCCAGTCAGCTTCGATCATAGGCGCAGGGAAAGCTCCGTTGACCAAGAGCATGGATCTTTGTACTCCATCCGGTGCCAGAGTTGCTCTTTCTATGGTAAACTCATAGGTTCTGGTCACTCCTGTGTCAGGAGTGAAGTCATATGGGTTGGTGTTGTTGACCGTAGCACTACCCCAAGGAGGCGACGACTGTAATGAAGACCCATTGGTCCCTGCACCGACATAAGGTGGCAGTGTGGGTGAGTCCAGCGTACCAAGTTCAGATTTGCCGTTCTGCGCCTGTTGAGATAATGCACCATTACCCTTTGGGATATCGGACGGCTTGATTGGAGCTGATGCGATGACGGTGGGTTTGAAGATGAGAGAAGACAAAGATGCAGGAAGGCCGCCGATTCCTACGCCACTGTAACCATTGGCATAACCGTGACCGGTAGTGTGCGCAACGACTGGCGTTTTCTCAGAGCCTGCGATGCCAGAGATCCTGTCTATGCTGAGGACGGTAGTATATGGCCCGATGATGACAGTAGTGGGTTGAGGGCCGAAAGTGCAAGTCTTGACGTATTTTCCTATTTTCAGGACAGTGGTCGATACAGTGTTGGTCGGAACGCTGCTTGAGGTTTTGGTACAAGTTGACGAGGTCTGGATAGTGGATGCTGTCGAGGCGGTCCAACCAGACCATCCATCCCGACGGTGATGGTTGTGCCTCACATGGTGATCGCGATACGAAGCATCGATTTCGCCAATCAAGGCCACAAGAATGAAAAGGAGCGTCAGTGGCCACATGTCTGTACTAACAAAAGATTGTAGCGAAGAGAACGAAACGAAGGAGCGTATGTACAGGACTGAGGGGATTGGAGCGACATGTTCACGGTGTTAATGGATCGAACTTCTCCTTAGTATGAGCTCGAGTTTCGACGCTCCCCGGATACTCAGAGTCAAGCTGACGTACACTACGGAAAACAATTTGCGAATCCGTAGTTGGCCAAAAACTTGGTAGTGTGAGAACGACCACCTGCGACGTGATTCATCTCTTGTGGCTGGACTGGTTCGTCTGCCACAGCCGCAGCCACAGAAGTTTCACCATTGATAGTTGTCGAATGTCGTCGAAGCAATTACGCATGTGGGGAGACGTACGTGTAGTCTTGGAGGAACCCCGTCGAGGAGAATCTTCCATTTTTGGACATATTTTTTATGGTTGAAAGAGCCGAGCATCTCTTTAGCAGACTTGATCATTTTCGGTTCTGAAACACGATATGGGCGCCGCGAGGACCACATAGAAGCTGAAAATACCAGGATCTAGACGTTGAGTAGGGTGGGCCCAGGCCACGCGGCAAGATGAGCGTAAAGTGAAGAATGCTCACAACCAAAAAATAGCTCGTAATTACCTCTAGAATTTTGATGGAGTCCTTTAATGATTTGATCAAGCTGATCTTGTGACGGAAACAGAGCAGTGCTGTTCAGTGAGCTGCAGAGATGTGGTATCTGTCCTATGAGATATGACAGAGGGACATTTGGATCTGGAATGAGAGAAAAAGGACGTATCACGTGCCTTATCCCCACCCCCTTTGTTCTTGGCGTGAGCTTAGCCGACCAAGCACTGCCAGTGTGGAGTGACAACACAGGAACAACATGGAAAATTCCTTAAGGTTATTCTTACCATCGAGACGTCATGTCAACAGAGCCCTGCACTGGCAGACGCAGCTGCTCATGCATGCTGGGAGTCGAGAGTCAAGAAATCGCCGTCTATGTCGCATACGCATCGTGCCTTCGAGGGAAACATGATCACAATGCGGTTCAACGGTATCTCAAAGCCCAAACCTTTGGCCTCATGAATGCCACTACACGTTCGATTATGACATGATTGAGTGTCGTCTTCCCGTTTCAGATAATGTTACTTGAGTGGACACTGTACATGTCGAATCCGTTTCGAAAGACCGGCTTCTTGATGGCTCTGCTGTGGAAGAGCTGACGTTTTCGCTCCGCTGCTGATCCTCCAGAACTTCATGTGGGAGGAGTCTTACTCCTTTGGTCTTGCCGTCCATGTTACTGACATCCCTGAACCTCCGAGGACAACAGAGAAGATGGATGACTGGGTTTTGTGACTAGCCGGAAAGTACCCTGTCTCAGTGAGATTACAGACACGCAATGCATCCTCGTCGTGGACAATTCTAATCGCAACACTCATCTATAAAGACCATCAACTCTCGACTTCTAGATCCATGTTCATCAGCAGCTCGTCATTCATTCAAACATACAACATACATTATCACACTCGCTTATTCCGCATTATAGATCTTTTAACAATCTCCATCTTTCTAGTCCACAGAACAGCCACCCTCAATCGTCAAAATGAAGTTCTCTATGTCACTGATCGCGTTCGTTGCGGCCACCGCTTCTGCTCTTCCGAGCAACGGTGACAGCAACTGGGGAAATGTGGCGAACGGCTTGAAGCCCGCCACTACCACCACCACCACTCCTCCACCACCAGCTCACAAGCCGACTCCCACCACGACCACACCGGCTGCCAACTGGAAGCCAATGACAACCACCTCCGCGGGCTGGAGCAACAACAACAAGGCTGCTGTCGTCAAGGCGGCTAGCTCTCCTTTTCCATCGCCAAACCCAGCTTTCAGCGCCGCAGCTGCTGAAGCCTCCTCTAAACTCGGTGCTCCTCCGTCCGACACCTGCAACTGGCAATTCATCTTGACCTGCGCCAACCAAGCCTACGAAGCTGGCTCCACTTGCATGACCCCCTTGGCCAAAGCGTAAGTCTACACTTCCATGCCCTCGTTCACCCACTTTCCACTAACCATTCCAAGTTCCACGAACTGCTTCTCCGACTCTTCTTGCGCCTCCGCCATCGGTGACAACGCCGCGTCTTGCGCCACCTGCTTCAGCACCGTCGGTAAGCAAGAATTTATCAACGCTTGCTACAAGGAGAAATCTCAATCCGCTGTCGCCCCAATCTTCCAAGCCATGGTCAGCTACGGTGTCTGCGACTCTCAAGGTACTGCGAAGAACCAGTAGATGCGTGGACTCGCATACCGCCACCTATCCGAAAGACAAGCAGATACTATACGTGGCAGTCTAGGAAGTGAAGATGAAGTAGGTGGAAGTTGAACGGAAGGGAGGAAACGGTGCTCATTCATGGAATGGTGTTGTTGTTTTGATTTGCATTTCTTTCTTGGTGTATTGGGAATGGATATAGAACACTTATAGGCTTTATTAGTACACATAGCCTAATAAAATCTTGCTGGCCGGCTAAAAAAAATCTTCACTCCTTCGTAAGGTCAAGTAGCGCTACAGTTTCCTACCTAAATGTATCGCTAAAGTCTACAAACATAAGTAGCGATGGAGAAGATTCATCAATTTTTGACAAGCGAGCCTATCTGCTGGTGTAGTCGATGCGAAATTCTCTGAGGAGCTACTACTACAAACTCAACGACTAAGTTACAGACCCCGATTGAGATGGAAGAACATCGTTAACCCCACTTGAAGAGAGCAGGGCGATGCCTAACTATGTGTTTACTCGGCGACGAGAACTACAAGATCTTATGATATTTTGATCGTGTTCGGTAAGCAGCCGGATTGGGTAACGAATCGAATCAGGCATTGCCAGATGGAAGTATATTTCCTCTCGAATTGGCAGTTCCTGTTTGGGTAGTTGTACGTTTTCGGGGAGGATGGGCCTGTTGAAACTTTAATCCTGGATTTGGGTGCATACCGGACGATCTCCGTTAGGCCGATGTGTATGGATATAAGACGGAACAATATTCCTGTGTCCGAGTTGAAGAAATTTTATTGAGATGCTTTATGGAAAGAAGAACTTGCGTGTGTTGCTCCGGATCACGATACTTGCAACTACTTTCGAGTTCGGGTGTATAACTTGGGCTTACCGTTTGTGGTGCTCATCCAGCGTTGTGGGATGTTGAATGTTGGATACATTACTTGGTTGTCCAATCGCGATTTTTTCCAGTGGCTTGTGACGCTGACCGCTTCTGGTTGCGGCTCGCGATGTCTCAGACACTCAAGAGGCACCGCTCAGTTTCGTCATTTAAGGTTGGTGAACCGGGACCAAAGAAGGCTGCAAGCTGGACGGGATCTCAAGATTTGAGTGCAGCGTCATGCTACCTAACAGACAACAATTCAGTCGAGGGTCCTACATTTGCGACACGGAAGAGCCACCTGCTCGATCTCCCGCCGGAGATTCGCATGACGATTTGGCACTGGCTCTTGGTCGACGCCGACGTAACAATCCGGAAGCTGTGTCACTGCAAAACACAGTCTTATGCATACCAAAAGATGATCCATGGTGAGACCAACGTCTTGAAAGTATGCAAGACGTTCAGGGCCGAAGCGGCTTCAAAACTCAGCCGTCATCGCACGGTTCGACTGATGTGCACAGTTGACCATGACAACAGCGCTGAATGTCGCCAATCCCGTAAACATGAAGATCGCATGGTGCCCGAGGAGATTCCATATGAATGGTGCAAGCATATTGAAACGATCTTGGTACAATCTTTGCCGTCTTTTCAGGTCTCGCAGTTCGGTCACTATTTCGAGAAGCTGAAAGAAGTGCAGCTCCAAGCTCAGGTTATGGACCACCCGCAGTTCTGTAAGCTAGAAGATGGTGCTGGTACTGCGGACACGATCCTACAATTGGGTCTCCTTGAGCGGCAATGTCGGTGTGCACTGACGTCGGCTCGTAATGGATGCGGCCGGATGACGGTAGAGC
>JAOSBN010056316.1:1982-14178 GCA_027563595.1 Erythroxylum suave | reverse complement strand
TGATTGAAATGCAATTGTCTTACTCCTAAATGAAAATGTGATATGTGATATTATACGAAAAAAATGCAATGATGTGAATTATCTGTTATGTGAAATGATATGTTGCATGAATTGAGCGAACCATCGATGATGGTTACCTCATCTGAGTTTGCAAATCTTACCCAAAATTTGAAATATTTTTTAGGCTCAAAAGAGTTACCTCGTTAGCCTAACAAGAGTACAGACGATGCATTTGAGTAAGAGATAGAAGTTGGGATCAGTTTGTATCTGCATTTGTACTTTCTTATTTTGAATCAATTTGTATATTCCGCAATTTTTGTACAATGTGTGTTTGAACATTCTGTTTATACTAATCTTTTTCCAAATGAGAAATGTTTGTAAATGATTTTGTGACGTAATAACTTTTGAAATTGGAAACGTTTTGTAAGTGAAATTGATTAAAGTGTTTTAATAATTGTGATTTCGAGTTTTATGAAATAAAAGTTTGGCCTGAATTTGATTATTGATTTCCGTATACATTAGTGCGGAATATTTTTTTTACCGAATTTCAAGTGTTTGATTGCTCTAGCATGCCACCCTTACGGGATACGCACTCAAACATCACTCAGGATGTCGAGTACATGTCTTGCGAGAGTGAGGTGTTACAAAAGGTACCACCCACTGTTTTATTTTTGTATATAGAATATTCTGTCGTCTGAAACTACTTAGGTATATCTCCATCAACCTTTTTCCTAGTTAACGGATTTAATGTGAGCTTGGGAATTGCCATATGAAAACTAGGTTTTAGGTTTGATGTTTTAACTATTTATTTTTATAAGGGTTCCTAAAAGTTATGAATTACATCATGTTTTAGGGTTTGATTTCTTATGTATTAAGTGATAAATTGAGCGTTTAGTGTGTATTTAGGTTTAGATTGTGTTAATTTATGTGTTTGAGTGTTTTTATAGGTTAGTATAAGTCTTTGTGCTTCAATGTTATGTTTTTTAGGTACTTTAATGGGGCCAACATCGAAAAATGGAGGAGTTTCGGAGACTTTCGAGAAGAGACCACAGGTCGCAATTGTGGCACAATAGGCCGTGATCATGACAAAGACTTGTAACCAAACCACAATCGTGACAAAAAGACTCTGTTATAAGCCACGATCGTGGCAGTTGGGCCATAATTGTGACAAAGAGTTTAGATGCTGGCCACGACTGTGGCTTGTGTCGGGGTAAACACGCAAATAAGAGAAAAAGTTAAATTTCAAGAGATTTTTCAGACCGCTTCAAACCTGAATAAACCCTAGGGTTGCCAAGATATAAATAGAACATAAAGAATAGGGAAAGGGAGCTTTTTGCAATAGCCAATTCTGAAACCTTAGAGAGACTATCGAGAGATTTGAGGAAGGAGACGAAGGAAGAGAGCCACGACGAAGAAGCTTGACACGAAGTACTTCCTAGAAGAGGAGGCTTCTTGCCATCGCTGCCTCTACTATTCCTTTCCCAACATATTTTCTGGTTATTTCAATTTTATTGATGCATAGAATTGAGATAGTTGTTAAGAATATGTTGTGTTGAATGTTGACTTTTTGTCTATACTATACTTATCGTCAGGATTTAGTTCTTGATATTAATGAAATTTGGTTTATTATGTTTTTATTGAGTTATTTGTGATTCAATTTCTGTGCTTAATAATTCAGTAACAAACTGAGAGGGTGAAGCAAGTGAATATCATTAAATTGGGCTAACGAGAGTTAGGTAGTTTGATAGATAAAGACTTGAATGAAATAGTTAAATTTGTGTAGCAAGAGATCGTGCTAGGTTTTCAGTAGGTTTTTAGACAATATTAGAAGTAATTTAGGTTTTGGGTAAATTGTAAATTGAGATATTACAATTTATAATTTAAATTAGGGATTATACATTAGGGTTAAAGATTATATCGAGAGAGAGAGTAATCTACCCTAGGATCATATAGACCCGGTAATTCGGTAATCTCATAATCAATTAGATTTTTGTTAAAGTCACATAAACCCCCCTTTCTCTCAATTGGTAATTCCTAGGTTAATTTGTGATTGAGTTGTGCAAACTGCTATCTTGTTTATATTTCTGAAATTTAATTCTCGTATTTGATTATTTGGTTGATTAATTTTCTACATTAGTTGTTTATTTTGAATTGTTACAATTTAGTTCAGCCTTAGATTTTAGGATTAGATTACCCCTCTTCGTGGGATCGATACCTTAGGTACAACGTGAATGACTCGTGGGCTTGCAGTATTATCAAGATTAAAAAAATATAGTAAAACTTAGCATGCGTAAACCGTCGATCAAGTTTTTGGCACTATTGTCAGGGAGACAATAGTTTAGTTTTATAGTTTAAGGCATCATATTAGTTTTTAATTTTTGTTTCGTTCTTATTTTTTAATTTTAGAAATTGTGCTCTTCCATAAACATAAGAGTCACGAGAGGCTCAAGTCATGCAGCAGAGACTTTAGATTTAGATATTACACGATTAGAACAAACCTTAGGAAAACTCGACGAGAAAAAGAAGAAGAAATCAAAAAATCAACAATGGTCGAGGAGTTCCAAAATATGGACCATGGAGCTAACCAAGGACGGCAACAGAGGACCCTGATGGACTTCATGAGTTCAGGGTTCAATGTTGCGAACCAAGGAGTAGCTAGACCACCTGTTCAAGCGGCCTCATTTGAGATTAAGCCCGCCCTTCTCATTTGGTTTCAGCAGAATGTGCAATTCTACTGATTGGCGAACGAGGATCCCAACACACACATCGTGAATTTCCTCGACATTTTGGTATCATTAGATGTCAGAAGATGCAGTTCGAATCAAACTATTTCCCTTTACTCTTAGAGATAGAGCGAAGACTTGGTATCATTCTCTGAGCATAGCCAACATCATGACATAGGACCAGCTTGTCCGTGCCTTCTTAGACAAGTATTTCCCGTTGACGAAGACCACTAAGATTATTAAGAAAATTATCAATTTCCATCAAGGTGACCGGGAATCAATATACGAAGCATGGGAGAGATATAAGTGCTTGCAACAGAAGTGCCCACGCAATAACCTTCCTAAGGAGTTCCTGTTGCAAACTTTCTACAGTGAGGTGAACCCACCAATAAGAGACACAGTCAACGCAGTGTCTGAAGGATCCTTGATGTGAAAGACTGTTGATGAAGTAGAGTAGTTGATAGAGGAGATGACAAGTAACAGCTGCTTATGGACAAACGAACGAGGGAAGCAATCGGCTACTTTTAGATAGAAGAAGGGAATCACTGCGGTCGATCAGATGACAAAGACGTAAGCAAAAATTGACCCGACAACTTAACAACATGAAGGCATCATCCTTAGCCCAGGTGAAGGCATTATAACTGAAGTGTGAGCTCTGTGGCCAGATTGACCTTGATATTGTGGACTGGTATTTAATGAAGGAAAGTGATTAGGAGTAAGTCAATTGCATAGGGGGGTAATATGACAAGGAGGGGGTAATAATCCTTACTCCAACACTTACAACCTCAGGTGGAAGAATCAACCTAACTTCTTCTGGTCAAACAATACTGGCAGACAGTTCAGGCCTCAAGGGCAATTAGGCTTTCAGCAAGATAAAATAAGCTAGATAGAATCAAAGTTAAACAAGATTTTGGATAAGATTAGAGGCATGGATGATGCGCATATGGATATCAGCATGAAGGCATCGTCCTCAGCCCAGGTGAAGGCAATATAATTAAAGTGTGAGCTCTGTGGCTAGATTGACCATGATATCGTGGATCGCTATTTAATTAAGGAGAGTGATCAGGAGCAAGTCAATTGCAAGAGGGCACAATATGGACAAGGAGGGGGTAATAATCCCTACTCCAACACTTACAACCCCTGGTGGAAGAATCAACCTAACTTCTCCTGATCAAACAACACTGGCAGATAGTTTAGGCCTTAAGGGCAATCGACTTTCAGCAAGATAAAGCAAGCTAGATAGAATCAAAGTTAGACAAGATTTTAGATAAGATTAAAGGCATGGATGATGCGTATAAGAGGCTCAAAAGCAAATTTGAGTAAGTAACGAAGAACCACGCCTCATCTATATACAATCTAGAAGTCTAAGTGGGACAATTAGTGGAAGCAATGTCTATTAAGAATGTTGGAACCCTTATAAGCAACACCCAGTCTAATCTAAAAGAACATATCATGGCGATCAGTAAAACCTATAATGAGGAGCCTGAGAAGGTGAAGGAAGAAGAAGATGGAGGAATTTAAGTAAATGAAGAAAACTTGCAAAGTGAACCCGTGATCGAGTCACTTAAGGTAACTCTGTGTGTATTTCCATTCCCTATTGTCTAGTAGCAAGAGTTATATGCAAAGAGGGCAACAAGGAATTTATAGGAAATTGAACAAAACAAGGTCGAGGAAGTGACAGAGCAACTACAAACAAAGCTCAAATTAAAGGAATCCATCAAAAAGAAGGCTAAGGAGCAAGTATCGAAAAAAGGCCACAAAATCACACAAAAGAAGGAGGGCCCAGGGGATTTTTTTATCCCCTGCAGCATCAATAGAATCATCATAGATAAGGCATTTGCGGATTTGGGCGCGACTATAAATATGATGCCCTATAAATTTAGTTTGAAGTTAGGGTTAACAGAGTTAGTACTTACCAAGTTTCTGGTAAAAAGGCCGATATAACAATGTATAAACCGATGAGGATTATAAAGGATGTGTCGGTAAAAGTTGATCAATATACCTGTTCCTTAGACTTTTACATATTGGACATTAGCGAAGATGGGGACACCCCGATAGTTCTTGGATAATCGTTCTTGGCCACTGCACGTTCAATCATTGATGTTGATAGGGGCAAATTAACTCTAAGAGAAAAGGAGAATTTGACCTTCAAGGTGTCCAAAAGAGAGTACGAATCTCTTTCACCTCCGGATATCAAGGAACCTGAACCTTGAGGATCATGGGAGGTCATCGAGGATCCTGAGAATGCCTTTAGGAAGAAACACTTACGAAGAAGAAGGCGAGGAAAAGAGAATTGTAAGGAAAGTGGGAACTATAGCATGATAGCTAAAGTGTAGACTTTGATATTAATGATTACGCTACCATTGCAACCTAGATTCGAACCATCATGAGCTTAAAGGAGCGTTAAGCTTCTAATGTTAAAAGAACCGCAACATGGTAGGCAACCCACGTAAAACGACTTTCTTTGATTATTTTTGTTAGAAACATTTTAATTTCGTAGTTAAGTTTATTTTTATTTTTGTTTTCGAATAAAATTGAGAAGGAATAGGATTTCGGAATAACGTGGATGATTAATCGAGCATGACAAGAGAGGTGAAAAGGGACGCAAAGAATTAAGAAGTGAACTGAAAAAAATAATGGAAAGAATAGAAGAAGGAATAATGCTGGTGGAAAGTTGCAGGCCACAAAAAAAGGAGAACGTGTTTTTAAAGGAAATTTTTTACCATTTTTACCTTTTAACCACCTATATATTCAGTTCTAACTTTACTTTTACATTCACTTTCATTTTCACTTTATGTCTTTAGATTTCAAGCCACATCTCTCTAAAACAATGTCAAACTTCCAAAATTCTTCCAAATTCTACTCAATTACCAAAAATTATGCTTCACATTAAGTAATTCGTCTGAAGGGAGTAAGCACGACGAAATCAAGTTGCGGGACGTGAGAGAAGAAATGTAGCGCCTTAATACCCACTAGGAGGATATTGCGAGTGCCACATATACACAGAACACACTGAACATGAATCATTTCGAAACATACAAAACACTTTATACATACATTCATTCATTTCCAGAATCTCAACAAACATGCATCGCATATCAAAATTTCCAAAAACAGCCTGAATTAAGGTTATTACAACCCATCAAAATAAAATTCAAGATTCATATACATTAGATACAAGTCCAAAAACAATCTCAAAATACATATGAACAAAACAAAAATCAGACTCCTTTGGCCATCGTGGTTGTCTTGTCCCAGTTTCTACGTCCCTCTTTCAGAACCTACATAGGGAAAATCCACCGTGCTAAGCTTATAGCTTAGTGAGTAATAACTAATCTATGGATAAACTGACAACTTATCATACTGAATCATATAATAGCATATACATGCATTAAACAATAAATCAGACATAATGTATTTCAGAACAGATTTTATATTTAACAAAACTGAATATCATAAGAGGGTATAAACCCTTCAGAATCAGAACAATAACATTTATGTATATATATATATATATCAGAATTACAAAACCAAATAACTGCTAATCCATCAATAGAAGTAGGTAACGGGACTTATACAAAAGAGACCGAAGTCTCGACACCAAAGTGTCATAGAAGAGACTGAAGTCTCGACACCTAAGTGTTAATATCAGAAGACACTGAAGTGTCAATAACAGAAGACACCAAAGTGTCAATAACAGAAGACGCTGAAGTGTCACAGAAGCAGTTGCAGACCCTTCTAGGCATGCCTATTTACCCACAACTAGGACTTGACAGTTTTAAAACCAAACAAGTTCATATCATGTTCAACATAATTAGGCAATCATTGCTTTCATGCCAAAATTCAAACATATTAATCTAACAGCTTCGCAAATCATTCAATAAATTAAAGTTAAACAGCAAACAACAATCAAAGCAAAACTATCCAAAATTTCTCACTAGATTTCTTACTGAATTACCCATAATTATTCAACAAGACAATACTTACAGATAATATCATCTAAATTACTTACAAAATTTACCTTTTAAAATTACTTACAAAAACTCCCTTATTGCTTATCGTCTCGACGTCCCGGCAATATCTGGAATCGGTCGCTCGATGGGTTCCTCTAAAACATTTAATACAAACATATATCATTATTATGCACAATTATGAATTCAATTATGCACATTCATGTATACTGAATATGTATGATGCATGTTTATGACAAGTTCCGGGTTTCTTATCCTAAATCTTGTCGCATTCTCAATCATGCAAAATCATACTCAATTCCTCAATCCAGATTTATTTCACAACCAACTTTTGGGTCCACTTTGTTCAATTATTATCACCAGGTAGATAAGGTAATTAGGTAATACTTCCTTCTAGAAAGTTGTCCCTCTTTATCTTAGGTTTCCAATGATACTAATTTTATCCAATTTGGGTCAGTATACTGAAAGTTATACTCAAAAGATTTTAGACTATTCTTAAGCTTCAATGGAATTCTTATCCCAAATTCCAATCAGGTTCTGAAATTCCTAAAGGCAGAATTAGAATTTAATCTCTTCATACAATTTGTATCCTTGTGTCTCCAGTTTAATTCAAATCAAAAATCACTCCATTTGGATAACTACAGAGAAAGTTATGCCCAAGATATTGAGTATGCTTTGTGCTAGAAAGTTCGTCGTGGCGAACTTTTCTAGAGAGGAAAAGCTCACTTGAATTCTTATAAGTTGGCCACGGCGAACCATTGAGTTGGCCGCGGCGGTCTTCATCCTTCAAGTTGGTCGCGACGAACTTTGACAGAAGTATACTTCATTTTCCAGACTTTTAACTTAAAGCTAATTTTCCAGTCTATTAAGGACATAATTCAAATTCGATCACATCATGAAAAATTTAGCTCTATGTCTCTAGTTTACTATGAATCAAACTTCATCCAATTTGGATATTTATAGATCAAGTTATGCCTTAAAGACAGATGCATGTTCAATAAAATTCTGCAAATCTCAACTCGATGTCACTTCAAACTTTCACCAAGTTATACACATTTCTGAATCTACTTTTTCCTTCAACACCCACACTTGCATCAACACCATTCATGCATGCAACAATCCATAAGCATGAAAATGCATACCAATTACACATGCATGTAGTTACAAACATTAAAACCCGAATAAACTTACTTAACTATGCTTCTTTCTCTCTTCTCTCTTCAGTAAAATTTCCAGAACTTAGGATAGAAAATGATAGTTTCGGTGGATGTAGAAAAGGAAAGAAGAATGAAATAAGCAATTGACTAGAGTTTTATAAGTGTTTTTGGTGATTGACGAGCCAATAACATTAACAAGCACAATTTCAACGGGTGAGCATCAAATGAAATTTAATGGTGGTGGAGACAAATATAAAGAGTGTATTTAAGAAGGTGATGTTTAGTGTTGGAAGAACCTAAAGGAAGAGACCAAATGCATCAAATGTTCCCTTTTCAAACATAACTTAAACTTAGGTGGCTTCTTAATAAAATACCACGTCACTCCATAATTTATCCATTTGTCAACTAATGATTTATGTCTTGTTTCTTTTTTTAAAATCTAAAATATCTCAAATTTTCAATAAATTTCCAAATCATCCTAAATGTCTCCAAAATGTAGAATTAATAATAATACACACCAATTTAATAATCTAAGACAATTAATCCATAATTCACCAAAAATTCCAAAATAACAACTATTATCACCAAATAAATTTGTAACACATTTAATCCAACATTCTTACTTTAATCAAAATATCACTTACACCCGAAAAATGTCATGAATGCATGTATAATATTGGTATGAGTCCAAAAATGTATATGAACAAATAAGCAATTAAACTCAATTATGCTAAACATACCATGCATTGAAATTCCTTAATATTCTAACCCGTAATATAGGGTGTTACAAGAAACCGAGCAGTGGACTTCGGTACGCCCTTCCTGATCTACACTGAGGAGGAAGGTATTTGTTTCAAATCCCTAAATTCTAGACAAAATAGTTCTCAGATACTTTGATTTCAAAGCACTCAATACATTAAAGTTGCGTTAGAGAGCAGAAAATTTAGCTGAGAGAATCCAGCGGGCCCAATTTATATGATTCCAATTTTTTGTCTATCAAGAGCTCACATTGTAATTCTTCACTTCACTGATCTATAACCCTAAGAACCCAAAGGAATTGTGGTTTAGGTTAAGAGAAAGAGCTTATGAACTGAATGTAGAAATCATGTGCAATATGTGTGGATTCCCTAAATCCTCCATTATTGATCAGCATAAGGATTTTCATCCTTCTCAATATTGTAATGAAATCACTGGAATTGAGCGATTTCACACCGAGAATGCTCGTAACATCATAATTGGGTCTCACGAGCACTTGATGTTACATAAGTTCATCTGTCAGCTAGTTTTTGACAAAACAGAAACCAACAAATGTTCCACAAAGGAACTATTTATGTTGTGGTGCATGGACCACAACATTCCAGTATGTACATCAACACATATGCTGGATGTCATAGTTGTGACTCCATGCAAGAGGACCAACAATTGAGAAATGGGGTACATAGTGTCTACCATAGCTGAATAGTATGGTGTGGACTATAGTGGGTTAACGGTTCATCCCCCTGACATCCTACATCATCACCACTTACGGAGGGTTGAAATCCTTTATTCCTATAAAATGGAATTGAGGGAAATTAGTGAGAAGACACATGTTAGGAGTAAGACCTATTAGGTGAGCTCGAGTTCAGCACCACGTAGGCAGGCCGAAGAGGAATTAACCACTGAAGAATCCAAGGAAGAAGAAGAAGAAGAAGAACAAGGATGGAAGAAAGTTCTGGATGCCATCTTTGAAACCAGCAAGACGCTTGTGGAGAACACTAGAACTATGAGGGAAATGGTGTGGACACATTGACACCAGAGCTAGGATGTCCAACAGATGCATCAGTATTTTGAGGCTTAAGGCGTTCAATTGTTGCCTCCGACACCATCACCACCTCCATCTCAATGAGAATTTTGTCTGACCCTATTTTTCTTTTTCAAATTAGGCTTCAGTTCTATTGTTTTATTTTTATTTATTTCTTTTTACCACAATTCTCTATTTATTCATATCTTTTGTATGCTTGTTTATTTCCTTCTCACATTGAGGACAATATGTCGATCAAGTGTGGGGAGGGGTTATGTGTTTTGCTTTTATGTGATTTTGCATATGTTATAATAGTATTAGGTTACATTATGTGAATTGTTTGAATGTGTCAATGGCTTAGATGAATTGAAATTTGTTTAAGTTTGAACATAGCCTATTAGGTTGTGAATAATCATTAGCCTAAAAAATTAGTGAATTAAGAGTTTTTTTGGATAAATATACAACTTAATTAGGATTTAGTGTAAGTTTAGCACCATCTCGATTGTCACATTCATTCATAATTTAAGACCTCTCAAACTTAAGTAGCTTAACTAGTATTTTTCATGTAAATGAGTAGCTAAAAACAAGGTAGGTAAAATTAAAAACAAAAGTTTGTTTTTGTTAAATAAATCACTATTTTGTTGAGCTTTGGGTTATGAATAGAGCTAGTAGTCAGTTGAAAACGTGATAATAGTGGAGTAACGGGATCGACATGCATCACAAATTGGCGCCTCCACGTCAAAAAGCTATAATGACGTTTCAACCAAGCTGTTTAATAAACATGACGTAGTCGAGTAACTGAATCGATATTCATTACTAATGTTTGGCTTCGTGTAAAAAGAATAAATCCATATTTTAAAAAAAATGATTTCTTAATAAACCTACCAGACTTGTAATAAGCTTGCATTTTCAGGAAAATGTACTGAGGAATAGATACAAAGTATGGATGACCAAAGAATTATAAATATGCTTGCGCAATTGAAAAGAGTAAATAAATTAACACTTGGATTTCGATTGAGTTGTATATTTAGTTCAAAGCCCCTAGACACATATTTTACATGCTAATGATTTGAAACAACTTAAATGATTGTGTTTAAGATTAAAATTATTTCATGAAGTTAAAGCCATTGCCTCATTGTTGCATTATGTGTTGTGTGTGTTTACTTGAGGACAAGCAAACGTTTACGTGTGAGGATGTTGATAGTTGTAAATTGCATCATGTTTTAGGGTTTAATTTATTATGTATTAAGTGTTAAATTGAGTGTTTAGTGTGTATTTAAGTTAGGATTGTGTTAATTTATGTGTTTGAGTGTTTTTATGGGTTATTATAAAGTCTTTGTGCTTAAATGTTATGTTTTTGAGGTACGTTGATGTGTTTACTAGTGTGTAAGAGCCAAAATCCAAGATCAGAGGAGTTTCGGACACTTTTGGGATGAGACCACAAGCCACTAATCTGGCACAATCATGACAGAGACTTGTAACCAGACCACGATCATGCCCCAAGAGACTAATAATTGAAGAATCTAATAAGTTGCATTAATGCATAATTTTAAGATTTTGAGAACAACTAAAAAAATCAAATGAAAAAATATGTAAAGAAAAAAAAGTTAAGAGAATTTGCCTCATTTTTGCTCTTTAAGAGTGTCAGGAGTGAGTTAGGCCCTATTTTGCCTTATTTTGCTCTTTATGAGGGTTAGAAGTGGGCCTTATTTTACTTTATTTTGTTTTTTATAAAGGTTAAGAATGGACCTTATTTCGTTCTTCATGAGAATGGGCTTTAGGCAGGAGTCTTTCCTGCCCTTACCTAGGGACGGACTTGAATGTCAGCATGTTTTAATAGATAAGATAACAAATAATCGAAGATAGTTATTGGCGAACATAATTTTATTGCATGAACAAGAATAATTGCAAACATATTTGGGACCTATTTTTCCCAATTGTTACTTATCAACTTATACAGTGGTCTATTTAGTTTGTTATCAGGCTTTCATTATCCTTTTTCTTTCAAGGATGACTAAATTCTAAGGCCGTTTTAATGTTTTATAAGCTTTGGACAAAGGAAAAAACAGGCCACAACAAATTAACAATATATAAATATGTAAAATTTAAAAGCATAATTTTATTATTAAAAAGACTACCTTGAGCCCCTTATTCAGACATAATTGAAAATCTAATAAGTTACATCAATTTTTAATTTTAAGATTTTGAGAACAACTAAAAAAATCAAATGAAAAATATATATATAAAAACAATCTAAGAGGATTTGCCTCATTTTGCTCTTTAAGAGTGTCAAGAATGAGTTAAGCCCTATTTTGCTTTTTATGAGAATTAAAAGTGAGCTTTATTTTATTCTTTTCTTTATAAGGGTCAAGAGTGGACCCTATTTTATTCTTCGTGAGAGTAAGCTCTAGATATGTGTCCTTTCTATCCTTCCCATCATTCACAATCATGTGGCTTATCCTTCAACACATGTGAAGAAAAAGTATCTAACGAAGTAGGCCATTAAAGCTGTAATATTGTGATATTATGTTTCAGTGCTTGGCTAATGACTGCATTCTTCCTTTC
>JAOSBN010056296.1:0-14183 GCA_027563595.1 Erythroxylum suave | reverse complement strand
ACAAAGACACACTCCAATTAAATTTTCAAGCACAAAAATCATATATTTTTCATAACAATTACATTTATTAACAAATAAACTGGGAAATGTCATGAATGCATGTACAATCATTACATGTGCAAAATTCACTATTCTCATGCATTTATGAATGTATGAACATAACCAAACAATTTTAAATACTCCTCCCGTTCCAAATTACTATCTTACCCTTCCTATCGGTGATGGGATGTTACATTGTCTTTGTCTACCACTAGTCATTACTCTTTTTAAAGATAATGTATATCGACCAACCACAAGAGTGAAAGTACATGTTAAAGTTACTATAAAATTCTCTACTAAATTAACACTCTAATCATGACTATGTAATCCTAGAAGCAATATAAAACAAGTAAATGTTTGTTTGTTTGTTTTATTCTTTCTCTCATGTTGATTGAAACTTAAAACAAGCAAGAATCAAACCAACAATAAAACATACATGCATATAAAAAGAAATGTGAAAAAGTAAAGGAAAATAAATTTACTTCCTTTGGATTGCCTCCCAAGAAGTACCTTTGTTTAGTGTCCCTGGCTCGTCTCTATGATTTCACCTCACATGACAAAATTATAATCTTCAAGTATTACAATTTGACCCATTTCCAGTTAGGTTGTTTAGGTTAGGGTCTTGGTTAATAATCTGTCATATTCAACATATGCCCTATTATCAGAATCTTAAACTCTAATGAGTCCATGCTATTAGGAAAGACCTCGAATGTTTCTTCACCTTTTTCTTCTTCGTTCAATTTCTCTAACCTGTTAGGTAAAAGTAAAGAGTCATTTTTAACAATAAATTGGAACTCAATATTTACCTCCAAAATAAAGGATTTATCCTTTTCTACTTTGAGCTCCTTCTCCACTTCTTCCAGACAAGCAATTCCTTGAGTAGTCCACTTAAGATTCTCAAGCTTCTTATGACTCCGTTTGGTTTCCCCACCAACATCCCTTGGGTAATCCTCAAATTGATATGGCTACTCCTCTTTGCTTTGCAGCTCTAGGCGATCGATCCTTATTACCATATCACCCATCTGATTTGCCAAATTCTGGAGTCTAGATGTTGCATGCCTTATTTTCTACTGGAATTGTTGTATACCCTCTTGAAATTATTGTTGTACATCCTATTGAAACTGAAAAGTAATAGCATTCATAATATTAATCCCTTATTCTAGAGAAGTAACTGAATCTTGTTGGTTACCCCAATTTTGAATATTAGACCAAAATTGCCTTTCATCCTGTTAAAATTGTAAGATGTTTTGTTAAGTTTGTTGTATACTCTCTTATAGCTATTGCATAACCTGTTGAACTTGAAGATTATTAGCATTACAAGTCTTGATATAGTTGTCTAGAGTTGTACCTGAGTTGTAATAAGAAACTTCTGATCTATAAGGGAATTGTTGTGTGTCCCGCATGCTAACATGGAAATAATTTTGTTGAATATGCCATCCATAATTAAAACTTGTATGATTACTCCAAACGTAATTATGAGGTTGATGAATATGAGTTACGAAAGAAATTACTTTCATTCATGAATATAATTCTTTTTTAGATTATAAATAATTAACACTAAACAGAAAGTGAAAATATCAAGATTAATTGAAAAGAAATAAATTGTAAACAAATATGTACAAAACATTAATTAAAATCAAAAACTAAAACTAAAACACGATACTCTTTAGCAACGACACCAAAATCGACAACGTGTCATAACACTAGTTAAAATAAACTAGGCTATTACTATAGCAGTGGTGAGTCTAGGTCAATCCCACAAAGAGTGTGTGTAAAGTTTATGAAACCAAATTAATCAATGTTTAGGTTTTAGGGGATTTTGGTTTTAAAAATAAGAAAATAAAATAAAACTAACCAAATGAAAACAAATTAAAAAAACATATGAAAAATGATGAAAGTAGTGAATTCAAAATCTCACAATTTTATGCTGTTATCCATGAAATTTGACGTTAAGATATCTTATATGCATGCAAATCCATGCAGCCATACGTGAGTGAGTGATGCTTTCCTTGTTTCTTTATTTTCTTCTTTAGACTGAATTTTCCATATTTACTTCTAGGCTAATAAAAGGTATTTTGAAGAGCTTTTCTTGCCTAATTTTCTTCTTCTTACGCACTAAAGATAAGTGAACATTAATCTTTGGAAAATGGCCCAAATATCATGCTTTCGACTCACTTTAACTTCTTTGCTTTGGAATTGTGCCTAAAATCGCAAATGAGTCAAAGTGAGTATCTTAAGCATTTTCATAGCAATAGTCATGAAGTGTTATGGAATAAATTCATAATCAATTAAGCACAAATCACACTCCACATGTAGAACCAGTTCTTTTATGATGGATTGACACAACAATGTTAGTATTTGGTGGTCATTGTAACAGGAGGAGTTGTGGGAGAGAAAATAGCCGAAGAAATGTTTGAGATCTTCAAATGGTTGGGGTCAATTCTTAATAAAAGAATGTGATGGGAAGAATAGCTGGAATTCATGAAGTGGGCTTGAATCAAGAACTAGATATGCAGTTAGCTGAGTTAACAAGGCATGAAAAAGTGTTGACTATAAGACTACCCGAAAACATTCCCAATTAAGAGGTATGTGGTATATGTGGAACTTGTGGTCATGGAGCTAACATTTGTTCTTATTCTTGTGAGCCTTTTATAGATGGGGAAGAATAAGTGAACTAACTTAACAGTTTTCAACTAAGGGAGTGAAATGATCCATAGTTAAAACACTGACTCGCTTGGTTGGAGAATGTACCCCAATTTCTCTTGGAAGACCCATAATCCACCAATGCTACCCTAACTACAATATCAGAATTTTCAAAGGCCAAACTTTTTCCAAGGGCAATCCTCAAATGATAACCTACTAAGAAAATGTTTTTTGGAGGAAAGCCTAAATGCATTCATTCAGGTCATAACTCAAAATCAAGAAATGAACAATAAGAGATTCAACTCCTTAGAAATAGTTGTCAAGAGGATTGAGATTCAAGTAGGGTAGCTTGTAGCTAAAGTGTATAACAATCAAAAGGGACCAGTTAACCCGCGTAAGCCCAAGCGATCATCGTTCTGAAATGTGGTAAAGTGATTGATAATCATATTGAGTTCCTTCTGAGTTGCCTGATATTGATAATTAAGAGAAGGAAAGCCTCACTAAAGAAGAAGATGAACAAAATGAGAAAAGCAATGGGAGAAACTCTCTTGAAGCCATATTCAAAAGGGTAAACAACTTAAGCATGAAACCAAAGACAATAAAGGAAAAAAATTGAACAAGGTGACAGATCATTATCGATTACCAATTCCATATCCAAATTACCTTAAGAAATCGAAACAAGATAAGTAGTCTTCCTATCAATATAGCATGCTTTCTACGGTCAATTTTGATCTGCGCTTGCTAGATGTGATCTGAAATATTCTGGATTATGTGAAGTTCCTCAAGGAACTAAGCACTAAGAAAAGAAAGTTTGAACCTAACGAAAAGGTGCTAGTTTAAGAAGTAGCAAGTGCAATTTTACAGCCGTATTTACTCCCCCCCCCCAAAAAAAAAAATTGAAAGACCCAGGACATTTTATCGTGAAAGTATCGATGGGTAATAGGGATGAGGTTAAGGCTATGCTTGATCTTAGAGCAAGTATAAACCTTATACGCCACTCTGCTTATAAGAAATAGGATCTAGGATAGTTAAAACCTACAATTATGTGCTTATAATTAGTTGATAGGTCAATCTATTATCCGAAAGAAATAAAGGAGGATGTATTAGTGAAATTAGGAGGATTAATTATTCGTGTAGACTTTGTGGTCTTAAACATGGGGGATGTTAGACAACAAGGGAAGGAGCACATCATACTCCTAGGGAGACCTTTTATGGCCACTACCAATACCTTGATTGCTGTGAAGAATAGGAAACTGAGCATGATTGGTTTGGGAGAAGCAATAGAATTTTAGATCTTAATGTTGAAACTATTTCATAACTCTACTGTTTTTGAAGATTGTTCTTTTATTGATCAAATTGATGCTGCATATTGTGATTTTGCCTGGCAGGAAGAAAAAGGAAAGAAGCTGGATTAGGTTAAAGAGAGTTATGAACGCTGTCAATTGCTAATGGATGCCACTGAGGAAGTATTTGGGAGATTCTTGGAGACATATTCGAATGAAAAGGAGGAAACGGTGGAATCAATCACTTTGAGTGACCCACCTTAAGGATGATCATTTAGGTGGCTAACTATAAGATGTTAAAGAAGCAACCCATTTAAATTCTGTTGGTTTTTAATTATATGTTCGTTGTTAATTTTCTTAGTGAACCTTAACTTAGTTTGTTTTCTTTGTGTGTGGAGGCTTACTCTCCCCGTCTCTTCTATCTATTTTCCTTACAACTGTTCTACATTCCTCGATGCAGTACACTACGTTCCACACCAGATGAACGCAGTGATCACTCCCACATTCGTATCGTATTTCTATCCCTTTCTTTGTTGCTTGTTAGTTTAGTTTCTTTTAGTTTTAATGCCTTTCCTTGTTTGTGTTATTTTTTTCTTTTGTCTTAGACTCCTCTTTTACTTTTTGTATCACATGGGGAATAATGTGATGTTCAAGTGTTGGGGGCAGGGGAGTATTAATTAAAAAATTATTATTTGTGTGTTGTGTGTTTGTTTTCCCATTTAGTAGTTAGAGATGCATGGTTATTAAATGAACTCGATCTACATTAGAAACGCTTAATATGAGTTAATGAATATACTTCCATGCTTATGCTGATTGGCTTGGATTTCGATTAAAGGGACATTAGCTTGTTATGATAAATGAATGACACTTTTCATTTGGTAAGAATTGAAGTCTTTTTGAAATATTAAACACCAAATTCAAGTATTGTTGAGAGTATTCTTTCATGATTAAGGAACTCTAGAACTTGCCTGTAAATATTGGTTGACATCACGTAATCCTATACAAATATTGAAATGATGAAGGCAATTAGGATTGACCCCTTTTGCTTAAAAAGCCACCATGACGTTACATTTAGTGAACCACCATTGAGCTTAACATGAAACTTTTTCTTTCTTTAGACCCAAAATATAAGCCTTGACATTAATTATTTATCCTCTTCGTTGTACCTACCATAAGGCAAGTTGAGGATTTGAATGGGTATGATTAGGTTTAGGGAATAATTATTTGAATAAGTTTGGGGGAATCATAGCATATAGTTGGCTTTTGAGTTAGGAATGGGTAAGGCTGTAATAATGTGTATCTCGCCTTTACATTTTTCTCTTCTAAACTTGATCTTGCTTTAAAAAAATAAATGAAAAAAGAGAAAATTCAAGAAGAAAGAAAAAAAGAGAAAAGAGAAAAGAGAAAAATAAAAGAAAAGAAAGGAAGAGGACGACCAAAAAATGAAAAGAAGAGAATAGAAATAAAAAAGGAAAAAGGGGAAGTGTTAATTTTGTTAAATGAGAGGAATGAATTGAGTGTTTTATGGTTCATTGTTTATATTACTTTAAATGCTCAATTTGTTGTGGTTTTAAATTGCAATATTCCTTTTTTCATACCTTTAGCCTGACCCCACTAAAATAAAAATAAAGACCTTCGCATTGATGTTTGCACTTGACATGAGTGGTGGAGATTAGATTAGGAAGCAAACTTATGATTGATGCCTTACATGAAATGAATGATGAGTGAATATACCCTACCTTTGAATGCTTCAGAGTACGAAGAGTCGAGTGAGTATCTATCACACTTGTTGATGGTTCTTTGAATTGAAGTGCTTGTCGATTTTGGCTAAATATGAAAAAATATCTTATTCATGGAGTATTATGAGTTTCAAGTTATTAGGTTGTGTTAATTGAAATGATCATTGATATCTTTTGCTATTATTTGGGAAAATGTTGTTTCCATTGTTTGTTCTTTTATAGTCTAGTGTTCTTAATTATGCTTGAGGACAAGTATAGTTTAAGTGTAGGGAATTGTTGTGTCTAGTTTCTATTCCTTTTAAATGCCTTCATATCTTGATTTGGTTACAAATCCTTGTGTTTTGATCCAAATATGAGATAAATTGAGTGAAAATAGTGCGACTATTGCATGAATGTTAAATAGATTATTTTTTTAATTTTACATGAAGGTTGAAGGGAAAGTTGACATAAGTTTGTATGAAAGGAAAAGAAAAAACAAAAAAGGTGGTGACTAAAGGTGCCACCTCTGTGATAAAGCTTGTCATGATGGTGACTAAGCATTTCACTATTGTGACATGTTAAGTCATGGTGTCGACTTAACTTGTCACCACCGCGACAAGTTTGTGACCATGCTACATAGTGAGTCACACCTATGACTTCCACACTCAACCCATGCAAATTCTTATGTTAATCCATATTTTATTACGTGACATCTATAGGTTGAAGGGTCACAAAAACCTAAACCTAGACGAGGCACAAATAGAAAGGATAGGAGGGTGGCGGCGACATCTTTCACTCCACTATTCATTCTTCATTCTACAAGACTGACGCATTCGAGAGGCACTGAGAGATATAGAGAAAGAAGAGAGAAACAAAGAAGAGAAACAAAGTGAGTTGATGAACAAGAGAGAATCACGACAAAGAGGTGGAAGCTAAGGACAAAGGCCAAAAGCGAGAGCTGGAGTTGTATCCGTTGAACTTGAGTAATCATTTAATTGGCTGAGAATAAGCTAAAGTAGAAGGTGAGAGCTAATGAGAGAAGCTTGAGAGGGGTAGAAGACCAACCGCACTCCCTCATTCGATTCTTGTTTGCTTATTCTATTTTTTATATGATGCTTAGTTTCTTGTTTATTTACTAAACTTTTTACTTATTAGCTTAACAAAATGTTATTTATTTTCTTTTCATAGTTCATCTCTAGTATTCATTCATCACTTTTACATTTTTTGGTTAACAGTAACATGCAACTAAAGTGTATTGAGATGATGAATTGTGTTTATGCTATGATGGGCTGATCTCTTTTTCTTGAGAATTAATATAACTATTTTAGTTGATTATGCATAATTAAGTTATGGATTTGTTGCCTTATTTATTTCTATGGTTTCTAAGTTGAATGGATTTAACAAAAACACCAAACTTCGCATCATTTTTAGTATTAAATGAAGGATCGATAGGAGAAATTTAATACGAATTGAGAAACTTTGGATGCTTAGGTTAAGAACTAGAAATGTATTAACTTAAGCGGTAATTAGTAGTCGAGCTTTCATAGTTAATTCGGATGATAACTGGTTGAACACGAAAGTTAGATTAGTTCATTATTTGAACTAATTTAAAACCCAACTGTCAATTTTAGTAATACAATTATCCAATCATTTCCCTTGATCATACATGGGATATTAAATTAGTGAAATTAAATTTCAAGAGTCTTCCACTTCAATTAATCTATTCGTTTTGCTCCCAGTCGATTCCATTTACTTTTCATTCTAATTTTCTGATTCCTTTTAAAATCTTTACTTAAAAAATCAAGATATAGTGTTTAGGATTGCATCTATTTTTATTTTTGTTCAAGATTAATTTGATTGGAACAATTTCACCTCTGTAGGAGACAACCCTAGGTAATCACTACAACTACCTCGTGTACTTGTTGGACATGACAACACTAAGTCCTTAGTCCATCAAGAACCCAACCTTAGCTAAGTCGACTTATACAAGGTCTGAAACTTTACTAAAACTCGCACCATGCTTGATCTACTTAGTCAGTCACCTTAAAACTCGTGCATGCCACTGTCATGCGTGTGATCTGGTCAACCTTCCACCTTATTTCCTTCTCAAGCCTTCTTTTGGTCTCACATTCAAATCTTGTATCTCGATAAAGATTTTCGCCAATGTGTACTAATGTATGCCAACGCTTGACATTGACTCTTTTCCTTGCCTACTTGTAAGTCATTGCCTTGTTTCGACATCTTGAGTGTCAAACATTGGTCAAGGCTCACCAATTCTCACACAATTTCGTTATTAGGACTTAGGGGTCTAGCAGAAGGTCAGTAAAAGTTTTGATTAGATGCTTTAATCACACTAGTTTATCAACTAAATCATATATAGGATTTTAGTCAAATTTTTGTGAATTCTTTAGTGTTGGTTTTAGGCCAATTCCATGCATTTCCTTGAATTATAACCCCAACCTTAACATCTTAAAAAATGGTGGATCTTAATGCATTGAAATTAGGGATTTTGTAAGAGTTCCTAACTTTTTCAAATTATTATAGCAGAACTGGGTGTTTTGTCCATTCCATATCATATGTTCCATCTTATTGCTAATAAAGTATCTCAAGTTTAATATTTGTTTCAAAGCCTATGTCAACCTTGATTTGATTTTTACCTTGTAGAGGTTATAATCTTTTTGTAGTTGAGCATGAATCTACTTCAATAAAAGAAACTCTTTATTAACATTCATCTTTTATAGTCTTTTAACCAACAATATTTTTATTCATTGGTGTTACTCTTAGTTATCTCTTGTGCTTTAAGATTATATTTTAAGTTCATTTAATTTTGAACACTAATGTGTTACTAACTCCTCCAAAATAGAGAAAGATTTTTAGGATTCTATCAATTGATTTACTTAACTTATAAGGCAAATAATGATGTGAACTATAATAAATATAAAGATCCCAAAGTACTACTCTAATTAGTTGTGTACTACCTTTATAAGATAGATATTTATTATTCCAATGGTCGATTCTTCTTTGCTTAAAGTCAAAAAGAGATTGAAAATCATTATAAGAAATTCTTATAGTAGAAATTGGAAGCCTTAGGTATTTAAAAGGAGGATTTATTGTTTGAATTTAGAGGTTTCCAAAATTTGTTCAGTTAGACTTAAATAACCTGTTGAAATTGAAATGCTACTCCTAGTGGGGTTAATTTTTATCCTTAAAACATTGGAAAATTGCTCTAGGGATTCCGTCAATAGTTTAATAAAATCGAGATTAACTCCATAAAAGAACAATAATTCATTAGAAAAAAGATAGGGTAACAAGCTTCAATTTTTTACATTGATAGTGAAACTTAAAGTTGATGTCCTATTGTAATTTCTTTACTATGATTCTGGTCAGAACCTCAATACAAATGGATAAGATTTGTTCTAATTTAGGTTATCGTAATTTAGTTTATACTAACATAAGGAAAACCAATAACAATTAAGAAATAATAAAAAATAAATCATTGTCATAGATATAGAAATCTTGAAGTTCTTCACTTGAATCTTAATGGAAATACCCTTTTTTCACTGTAAAGTTGCTCTTTTATTGCTCAATATACTCCAATTCATCTATCTCATGATATGCTTATGCATGTATCCCTTTATAACATTTCCTCTAATCTTTTTATATCAGAAATCCTAAAAATTTTATAAACGTTATGAACATAAGTCCGACATGGATCCATGTTGAACTTATGTTGCTCCCCCTTACTTTTATTCTCTAGAAACCTTAGTCAAAATAACTATCAAGATGAGCCACCAACATGGTTTTTTGTTGGACTTGTGTTGCTTTGAAACCAAACATAGATTATATAAGGTTTTCTATTGTGAACCATATCTTAATTCTCCTCTAAAATCATGCCAAAATATGGTCCAAGTTGACTCAAATTTTCAGTAATTCCTTCCTTAATTGGAAAGATAAAACAAAGTTTGAATACAAAATATAAGTTGAGTACCAAATCCTATAGGAACCATCAACATATAAGTAAAATGCTTATAAAATCATAATCATCACATATCTATTAACCCCACACTTAAGCATTTTCTTTCCCTCAAGTAAATCAATCTCTTTATCCTTAAATAAGTGGTAACTTGAGGAAAGAATTTATCAAATCAAATTAATTAATTAAAAGTCTTCATTATTCATTCAATTAAATATTCATGAAGTTGCTATGAATCTATCTATGAATTCAACTACTTACATTAAGTCATGAATTAATTTAATTTAGTCCCATATTCCTTTAAATTTTAACTCAATCTACAAATTTCAACTTATTGTACAAAGTGAACATATATGAGAAAGATGCTTCAAATTTCAAAGATTTTCATATCTCTTATTAGAAAGGAAAAAAACACTGAATTCAAATTAACATAAGAGAAATTAGAGGATTATTTGAAAATTCATATGATCTTTTGACACAAAAGTAAACACCTTTTCTTGAATATTCTTAATTAGTTAATTAGGACAACATTTCAAACACCTTTTCTTGAATATTCTTAATTAGTTAATTGGTACAACATTTCAAATGGCTACTAGTACTAGCCTTCAACTTCAACCTTTTTACTTGCATAGAAGCCATCATAGTGGATTTATTTTATTTTCACTTTTTCACATACACAAGAACGCATATATACACACGCACACATATATACGTTTGGAAAACCAAAAGTGATTAAAAAAGATTCACTTCTAACTCAATTGTGTGTCCAATTCATACAAAAAGTATCATAGGGCACATTAAGTATCCATTTTCACAATTAATTAAGGAAAATTAAAAATAAATTAAACAAATCAATATCAATCAAATTTATAATGAATTATTTTAACTAAAAAAATTCTCATAATTGTTCTTTATTGAGCTAATTATAAAAAATTGATAAGTGCAATAAATAGGGCATATAAGTTACTAGTTCCCTCCCGCACACTTGAGTGGTATGTTTTCCTTAACATATACAAATACAAGACTAATAAAAACGAAAATGAGGAGAGAAGAAAGAAATTAGGATAACTTATACTTAATAATAAAAGACAATAAGACATATTATATTTGTTTTTGGGGACATATGGCCTATATATGTTATAAAACTTAATCCAATCTCATCCTAAGTTAAATACTTATGATCCAAAAATGAAACACCATAAAAAAAGCACTAAAATCCATTACTTTAAAATTGATTTTAACTTGAAACACATGCAGCAAGAACCAACATCATGTAAAAACATACTAAAAACTATTATTAAAGATCCTACAAAAACTACAAAATTGAATCAATACATAAATCATTTGGTTTTCACTTAACAAATGCTTCTTAATGAATCTTTTACTTAGACTTATTGCTCAAGCATCATTAGAATCATGGATATTGCACACATCTTTACCCTCTTTTGGTCTTTCAATCTCCTTAAAGATCTTTTTCCCAATTATAGGTTTATTAACTTCCAAATATTCAATATGCTCCATTAGAATAGGTGTAACACCCCGCTTCCATCGAGCATGTACCTGTATATCCCGAGGACATTAGGGCATATGCATTGTGAAAGCAGAATGTTAGAGTAGTCACATTCACTTATATAACATCATACAGGATAACACAATGTCTAAAAGATCAATCCCACATTTCATTAATGAAACATAATTTACAATGTAGCTTTTCACCATATAATTCACTTATATATAGTATCAAAATACATAAGAGTTTGCTACTCTTACAACATGTTCTAGATGACATGAGAACTATACAAAAGATTCTAACTAAACTCTATAATCTTAGTTGATAGAACTTTGAGCTATTTCTTAAGTCCAAAAAATGCAAGAACTATACTTCTTCTAGCATGTCTTAATAGATAGGTCTCCTCTTTTGTACCTGAAAAATCACATTATAGTTTTGATGACTTTTGCAAACTTAGTGAGCAAACCATCATTGATGTGCTCACTCATATCAAAACACATAGACAATTCACATTTCAAATTTCAGAGATAGTTCACATAACCCTTTTTCATCAGCTACTCCGGTCATAACTGCCTTTATCTAATCATGCATATCATATAATGAAATGCATCAAATCACATATATATAATCAATCATTTTCATTCGGTTTACGCATTCACCTTTTTATATTTTCATCAGACATAAGTCTGACATTCAACATATTTATTGAGAACACTTATTTCTTTCAATTCACATACAATTAGAGCACTTCCAATAAATTTCCAATTATCGAACTCCTTAGACTATAAGTGTCTAGAATTATCACATACACATGAGTATTAGTTCAATAATTGGAATTTAAGCAATTACAATTAAGTCTAGTGAGAACATCTAGGTTACTCACAATACGCTCTAGATAGCTATGGCCTTAATGTCCTAGCAATGTTTGGATGTGGTCGTTCTATTTGCTCTTCTATATCATTCAATACAATACACACATATTTACATATTACTAATTTGCTAAATCATAACAATAATCAATCGTAAACATGTATATATATGTTATGTATAATGCATGCTTAATGACATTCCCAGGTATGCGTCCTTATTTCAAATCTCATGTTCATTTAAACATTATCACTTAGATATCTCTATTTTACACCTGAATTTTCAAAACATATCAAACATTTAGTCACATATTCAAGCATCAAACTAGGTTCATTTACAGCCTAAATACACCATAAGTAAGTAACTAAGCATTAGTTTTTTCAAACATAACTTAAAAGATAACATTTCACTTAATATGCTAGCCTATGATCATGGTAGACCTTCCCACGATTGTGACAAAACCTTATGCAACAAGCCACAATAGTGGTGTTGGACCCCGTTTTCGGAGCCCATCATCGGCCATGGGATCCTGAAGCTTGAGCATGGAGGAAGGCTTAGAATTTGGAAATTTAAAAGAAAAGTCCTTTGGAAGCAAAAGCGGGCTTTGTCGCGGTGAACCGTGGGCATATTGGAAAAATCCCTTGGAACCTTTGGGAATTTTACACCCCGGCGAGTGATTTAACTTTGCCGTGGCAAGCCTAAAATTTTATCTTCGCTGCAGCGAACTCACCATGCCAATAAAAATAAAGAACTTCGGGTTAATTATGCTACGGTGAACTCTTGACTTCGCCGCAGCAAAAACCCCTATGGCAGAACCCATAACCCAAACTACTTACCTTACTAAAATGCAATTTTAAAATCCCTCATCCACATTCATCAATTCAACCCAAAAACAAAATGGATAAGAACATAACCATATGCAATTTCTCAAAATCTTAATCTCATTCCCATAATTGAATACTTTACGAAAACATGAAAAATCATAGACAAAACCAAACATATATTTCATTAATATCAAAAGTAAGAGTTTTACACAGGTTTAATGGCATTTCAAGCCACAATAGAACATTTGCTTCATAATCTAAAATACAAAGATACTTGAAATGCAACTAAACCCTTAATTCCCAAAACCTAACCCAAACTTTAAAAGTATGCAAATTTAGAGTGACGTCGTAGCCCTTGACTACTTGTCTCTTGCTCCTCACCTGAAGATGGGATGAAATTTGGGAGAGGTGAGCTTAAAGCCCGTGGATAATAGATTTATAATTGAGAAACAAGCAAAAACCATTTTCAAGACTGATTGCCATTATATATAATGGAAACCATAATAATTTCACATGAAAAATCACCAAACACTTATTTCTCAAAATTCTCACTTTATCAAATAGTTCATGAGCAAATATAAATCATGTATGCATCAAACTTGCTAACATTTCAAAAGCACATAAGCACATCAAAATGGTTTGGGTAAATCTATGAACATGATGAACTACACATTTCCACTTGATGGTCCTGTGTAGTCGTAAAACTTGACGTACTATCGTAACTCCACATGGTGGTCTTACATAGACATAAACATGAGGGAGTCCATGAAGGAGCTCTTTGCCATTTACGGGTAGGCGGGAGAAGCCTTTTCTTGGTCAACATGCACATGACATTCTTGAATGGATTACAACAAACCCACATAACATGTAATTCATGAATCAAAAATAGTTTGCCCAAATGGCATCTTGTTGGAAACTTGTTTTTCATGCACATGAGATATTTTGAAAAAAAAAACATTTCTGAAAACTTGATTTCATAAACTTGCATCTTTTAAAAAAGAATTATTTTCAAAATCTTTTCATAAATCATCAACACAATTCATGTAGAAAAATATAACAATTTCGCAATCCAACCAAGAGCAAATAATTGCAACATCTATGATGCAATTGAAACCATTAAGCTTCTTTGATTCAAAGAAAGTAATGAGTGGCTTATTTGCTCTATTATAAAAATGTACCCACCTTGAATTCCTTACTTATAAACTTGCTTTGGGATTTCTTTGCTCTTGCTCCTCTTGCCTCTCTTACCTCACTTGATTTCCTTAAACAATAACCAAAATTCCATTCAATTTGGTTTAGAAATCGGAAAGTCATACCTCAACAATT
>JAOSBN010056260.1:0-10165 GCA_027563595.1 Erythroxylum suave | reverse complement strand
GAGGGAAGGAGGGTCTTTATATAGACCCTCCATCGCCTCTTTGCCTTGCATACAACTTGCATGCAAGCTATCCACCGAAATCACTCTCTCACTCAAGACTTTAAACACTACCACATATATATGTATATTATGCTAATATGAAAGAGGGAAGGAGGGTCTTTATATAGACCCTCCATCGCCTCTTTGCCTTGCATACAACTTGCATGCAAGCTATCCACCGTGATAGCTAGCATGCAAGTTGTTTACTGCAACTTGCTTTTTTTCTCTAAATAATTACCTATGGCGATACCATGTGTCGGTACCGTCTTACACTTCACTCCCTCAAAGGAAGATCATGGTACCCCCAATGCAGAGGCACCTCTCTTTGAGGATGATGTGTCCCCCACTCTCTCAATTGACATTAATGGCCTTACCAGTAACAATATAGATAAAGCATAACCATTCCAAACGGTGGAGCCCAAAAGGTCCCAACGGAGTAGGCGAAAAAGTTCCAAATACAACCATTGATATGTTGATTTTAGCTTGGAACATTAGAGGTCTTAATTGCCTAAAAAAGCAAGCAGCTTTATGGGATTTTGTTAAGAGGGAAAAGCCTCAAATTGTAGGATTATTAGAAACAAAAATAAAGGTTGAGTATTTTTGCAAGTTGCAGGTGTTAGGACCCCAGTGGAGTCTCCTCTCTAACCATGATCATCATACTTTTGGAAAAATAATAATCCGCTATAGAAAGAATGTTCTTCGAGCAACTATTTTAGACATGACGAAGCAAACTATTCATCTTCAGATCCACTTACTCCAGGAGCACAAGACCATTGCAGCTTGAGAAAATTTTCAAATGACTTCAAAGAATGTGTCCATTACCTTGGAGTTACAAAATTGAAGCAGATGGGCTACAAGTACACATGGTACAATAAGCAGAGCTCCAACTGGTTCATCCAGAAGAAACTTATAGAGCTCTTATCAATGCAAACTGAATTGCTCAATTTCCCAACAACCTAGCCCACTTCCAAAAACCTCTCTTCTCAGAACACGCTCCCATTATGATATATAACCTATTCCAGTAGACTAGACGAGCTTCGCCTTTTCGGTTTAATAATTTTTTAGCCAATGTCCCTGAATTTGTTGAAGCTTATAGAGGTGGGGCTGACAACATGTTTAGAGGCACTAAACAATTTTGTTGTGTCTATAAGCAAAAGGTGATAAAACAAAAGCTCAAGGACCTCAATTCCTTGAGGGGCTCAAACACTGAAATAGCTCTACACACCACTCGGACAGCCTTAGTAGATATTCAACTACTTTGTAAGTCCACGCGTAATGATCCCCTCCTCAAAGATAGGGAACGAACAACACTTTCGAATTACCTTAGAGCAGCTAGCAACCAGAACTCTCTACTCCAGCAACGTGCAAAGACGAATTGGCTCAAAGATGGGGACAAATGCATAAAATTCTCTTTCAATACAATCTTGGCTCGGAAGAACCAGAACCAGATACTCTCCATCACCAATAGTGAAGGAGTTCAACTACATCATCTCAGAGAAATTAGATGGAAGCATTGAAAGACATAAAGCAATGTTAGTTACAAAGGGGTATACAAAAAGTTATAAAGTGGATTTCCAAGAGATTATTATAGGTAAACTTGACATAATTTACATTCTCGTAACTATAATAGCAAATTGAAATCCTTATTTTAACTTTGAATCTATTAGTCAAATTAGTATAGAGCAAATAAGAGTTGATCCTACGAGAAAATTTTTATTTACTAAATTAGTTTATTTTCCAGTAAGTTTATTATAATATTCCCAAAAAGATTCCAATAAATTATATCAACTTTTAATCAAGAAAAAATCATTTTAAATAAAAGAGAAACTTATAAATGATCTATTTAATTTCACATTTGGATTTATAAATCGACAAATTCAATTTAAAAAGCAAATATCCTAACAATTTTGCTTATGTGGAACAAATTCTATCCTAAAGTAGAAATATGGTCAATGCATTAACATATAATGTCCTTTTTAACCTACATAAATAAGCTACAACAAAACTTAAGAAAATAAACTTAAAATAGATTCTTAGAACCACACAATCAATACTCAAGAGTTGGAAAATTATTTTCTTTGTCACTAAGTAGTAATCATCCAAAACATATAATGATGGAATTTTTAATGGTGAAACCAAATTATACAAATATGAAATTCTTAGCATAGAAAACTTATACTTCATTAATGACTCAATTTCTTTCTAGTATCACCTATCTTCCATGCAAACATGTTTCAAATGGTTTTACAACTCTAAACTATCCAACAAAAATAAAAATACATTACTTTCACAAATCTAAATTTTTTAAAATAAAACAATTTTCAGCTATTTTCAATCAAAATTTAAAACAATTTTATTTGCTATCAAACTAAGATCTAAATGGTCACTCAAACATAGATTAAAGTAAATAAAAATTTAGAATAGTTTTGATTTCAAGAAGATAAAAAGTTAAGTCACAAAGTTAATGACAAGGCATACACATTTCATCTCAATTTTCTCACTAGCTATTTCTATATCATTCATATAAACTTGAAATAATCATACTGGTGTAACTACATTTTGAATTATCATTTGGTCAATCAATACGCATGAATTTTAAGGTATCACCATCAAATGGGGTATATAAGCTGAACAATTTTTCATGATCAACCTTAATTTATAGTAGCTATAAAATCAATTTAAGTAAATATTTCTGCACCTAATTTGCTTCCTAACTCAAACCAACTTGACTAAGATTTCACAGCCAAGAGTAAAGTATATAACACTTCTTTTCAAGGACAAAATCTGAACAATTCTTTATAAACTTCAATAGCCCCTATTTCATCTTATAATACTTTTAATGTTTAATTGACAATTATACATCTAGTTCAATCAAGATACATATCTTTACATAATTCAACTAATAAAACAACCTTTCTATAAACTAATTAGAAATTAAAAGAAACATTCCAGATTATAAATGATGTTAGAGAACTCTTACAGAACTTTCATCGATCACTTAGTACGCTATTGAAATCCATCCCTAGTTTGTTTCAAAACTACTCTCTTTTTCCATTTTTCACCAGCATAATCACACAACGATGAACAATCATCAATTAACAACTCAAATACCCTCACAACTCAATCCACAAAAACACTAAGACATCAAGCATACTACAGTTCATATACAAAAAATTAAAGACAAAAAGATTAACTCAAGCGCAGTAAGTGGACAATCAACCTCGAGATGGAACCCAAGACAATGGAAGTAGTTAGTAGAAGAGCGAAAGAAGATGAGTAGATGGAAGAAGACAATGCATAGAGGAGCAACGAAAAAGAAGAAAAAAAATGAAGAAGAACGACCAGGGGGCCTTCGAGTGTATAATTTTATTAACAATAAAGCAACGTCATTTTACTTTAAATTTAAACAGCAATACCAACGTCGTTTGCATTTACCTACGGAATGATAATTCTGTCAGTAAATTACCTACAGAAATTTCTTCCATTGATAAACTTCGTCACTTGTTTTTACTGTTAACCATTGTCACATGTTTTTATAACAACTTTTACTATTCCATCGCTAAATTCCGTCATCAAAGTTTCGTAGATAAATTCCCTCCACCTTTACCGATGGATTTTTTTCCATCGCAAAGTATCATTTTTTCCGACAAGTTTATGGATGGAATTAAATTTTTGTCATTAATTTACTACAGATTTTTTTATCGGTAATTTTCCATCAGTAACTAATTTTGTTGTGGTGGTTGAGAGAGAAATTCAGTTGGAACAACATCTTCCCGTTACATGAGGCACGTAATAGTTATCCTCTTTTATCCCTTTTTTTATATTTTTTCTTTCTTTTATTACAAACATTTGTGTTCTAAACTTAGAACTAAAAAATAAAAATTTTTGGATGAAATTTTTTATTTTTAATTAAAGATCATTTCTCTTAAATTTTAACGACAAAATAATGATAAAAACTTCAATTGCACACCATATAAACATTAATAGACTAATAAAATATAACTGAAATAATAATTTAATTTAATTCTTAAATTTTACTAAAACTAATTAAATTTAATTAATTAATAATTTAAAATAATTATAACAAGTTATTAATTTTTGTCAAATTTAAGTAGTTCGATGTGAATTTAAAAATTGAGTTAGATCTTCGTATAAATAATATTTAATTAGTTTATATATAATATTTATGTCATATGTATTTTAACATTATTTTTTTACCTTTAATCTAAAAGAAGGGACTGTTTTTAAAACATAAAATTATTTGAATGCAAAATTGATGCAAATATTTTAGTTGAAAACGTAGTTTAAGAGTCTTCAAATAGCGTTGAAGAATTTTAAACTTTTGACGATACAACATCCCTCAAAAATAATTTTTATTGTTATTTTAAGTTTTATATTAGACTCAGATTTAGTTTGAATTATTAAATTTGATTTATTGTTAGTTCATTATATAATGTCAGACATTTGTGTATTTTTTATTTCAATAAATTATTTTATTTTTACTTATTCTTATAATTTTTACTTCTTATTTATTATATGTTAATTTTATAGTGGTTTAATACCGGTTGAATATTTAAATTTTAAAATTTTTCTTTGACCAATTCAATGTCTGGTTTAGTCTTTAAAACATTGGTCTGTTTAGACAACTTGTTGATAAGTTTCATATCTCTTTGGAAAATATTATATTTTTCTGACGTTTCCTCCTATGTGTCTTTTAAATGTAGTTAACCTCTTTATCTCTATCTGTATCCAATCAAACATATTAATTAGATACGAATATCTCACCTTTCTAATAAATTGCTTTTCTAAGTTCCCAGATCTCATTCAGTTGCAAACTTAAGGAGAGTTTTAATTTTTATGAGATATCATCAAATCAAATTTGGTGTCCCACATTCAAAATGTCCAAACAAAATATTTGAAGTTCTCTACTTAAAAATGACTGAAAAGAAATAGAAAGGTCTTATTTTTTGACATGTGTGATTGTGGTAGATACTTAAAAGGAATCCGCAAATGAAGGCATCGATATTTAATGACTATAAAATCAATCACATAAGAGAACGCTAATCAAGAACAGGAGGATCGGTGCATGCAAATGTAAGAAGCTCATGGTCATTCTCGAATTGGGTCATCTCCTTTTCCTCAAGGCATATCCAAGCTTCAATACCATTGCCATCTTTTGTTTTGCTTAGCGCAATTGTGTTCCTGATCTTCGGCAATGGAATAATGGCGGCCCATGAAGGTCTACCCCAACCAAAGTCCATCTCATACATTGGGAATCCGCAGAAGCTTGTGCAAACGTATGTGTGACCTTCGATGTTCATCACTGGTGGTTCTTTATTATTCTCTTCCAGGCTAATGTTGCTTCCAGCCCTTTATAATTTGGTCAAACTTTCTCTGATATTTCCTGCCAATTCATTCAAAGCCAGTTGGTCTTCCTGGATTTCTACTGTGGTACACCAAATTATGTTGCCGATGGTGTTTTCTGGCAACGGTAGTCGCAATCTTTTCCGCATATTCACTGCTTCGAACAATGTATATGGCCCAGAAGATGGCTTGGACAAATTTATTGAAGCAGAAATGGCACATTTCATAATTAATGATAACACCAAATCAATAACAGTCAAATATTGCTGTCCTGAGATTATACTTCCCTTGAGTTTTGCGACTTTTGAGGCAGGGAAAACAAACCTTTTTGTCACGAGTGATCCTTGTACAGTTAAGAATGGTCTAGGCATGCTAAGCATATCTGCGGTTGGGGATAACGATGATTCCACAAATATTGGATCAGGTGATACTAATCTGCCGCCTTCTTGAGTCGTCATTGATACCCAACTCTGGACAAACGTGAGCACTGATGATGCATCTGCAAGCTTATGCGAAAGGCCCACAATTATGGCAATTCCTCCACAACTGAACAGTGTAAGTTGAATAACCAACATACAACCTGAAGGAATATTGGTAGGATCAGAAGCAGGAACTAAGTTTTTCAAAACGTGGACTTCAGGTTTAGCAAGGAAGGTGGAAAGCTGGCAATCAATGCGAGCTTCCACAAAATGAGCCCCGTCATCATTACAGTCAATTGTTGATTCATCATCTCTGAGCCTCCCTGCAAATGGATAATAGCGAACTAGTGTTTCAGAGAGCGACGTCTGTAGGGATTGAGACCTTCTGGAGAAAATTGAAAGGATTTCATCATGATCATTCAGGTCGGTATTTGAGTAGTAGAAGAAAGCTGTAGTGGCATACCAATGACGTTGATATTGGTCCCAAAAAGAAAGCTTGAAGGTATGAAGATGTTTAGGGGTAGGAGAAGATGGTTTGATTGCTTTCCTAGAGATAATTTCAAGCTTCTTTGTCAACATTTTCTCTCCGATTGCTGTAGTTTAAATTTCTGGAGATAGCATACTCATGATTTGTCTCCTTTATATAGAATCATGTGGCCTGTATGTTTAATTTGTAAAACAAAATTACGAAATATTTAGTACAAAAAAAAAATAAAGACAGAAGATAATATTATAAAGGAATAAATTATTTTATAAATGTGATACTAACAAATAAATAATTTTAAAAAATTAAGTTAAAATATAGAGTACTGAGTTTCGTACACCAAAATTAGCTTGAATGATTTGGATTAGACGACGTTATTTTAATTAATTTTTATCAGTACTAAATCGTTTTGTTTGAAGTGCAATCAAGTTAGGCCCGTTACATTTGTTGGGATTTCATCTCCTCTTGCATAATGAACTGCTGATTTTTCTACTCATGGCTCATGACATTATCAAAGCTTTCTGATTCTCCTCAATCAGTGATTATTATTTAATCTTGTGAGAATAGCTTTAAGATGGTTGTTGTTCTCAACTTGCTCTTCTTGGCAAGTGATCATTTGGTAGTTCTAATTGGACCGACTCTGTTGCTCAAGAGTATCATGTAGTAAGCTTGTTATGGGAATTGAACTTACATTAATATAGCTTTTGACCTCCAATTACTGTTTAATTTTCTCGTGATCTTAGTCGTTTGATCTTCCAAAAAAATAAGTCTTGAATTCTAATGATCTTGATCTTTTTGTCCACAACCTGTACCCAAATTCATAAAGCATGGTTGACATTTACTATCAACTTTATAGCTCTCATTTCTTGAAAACCGATTTAATTGAATAAGTCGCCTAAATAGTCATTGCTGAAAAGATGTTTTGCAAAGGTTAGAATTGCCTTCATTGGCGTGGTTTGATTGACTTCTATCCATTGGACTTTTAAAATTTCATAGGTTGTTAATCTTAGTCCACAATTACGCATGTATGCCCAATCGAAGTTGTGACATATACCTAACAATCATTTACGTCAAGTGGTCCAGAAAATCAACACCACAAAAGTCTGTTATTCTTATTATGATGACTGCTATTACGTTGCACTAAAATCCTTAAGTTCCTCTACCTCAGTGATCAAGATTATTTGACTTGTTTCAATATCTTTTATCACAGTAAAGAAAAACCTCCATCGTAAGTATAGTTTCTAACAAGGGACAATTTTTAAGTCTTCTTTTATACGAAGCACAATATGGATATATATACTCTGCTTCTCAAGCGATAGAAGTATGGCAATAATTGAAAAATTGGATTTTACAACTCATCTCTATGTTGACAAATTTAGAGTGTACATCAATCAATTCATGCCTTTTCTTCTGACCATTATTCTTCAGAATTAGGCAATTGCCAAGAGTTCACGTATTTTGTTAGTCATCTGTTACGTTTACAGGGGAAAAGGTTTTGAAATTGTATTGTATGTTTGCAGAGAATGTAGACAACTTTTTATAATACAATTAGGATTAGAATCGTAACTAAAAAGCAGGAGAAGAGAAGAAGAGTTAAATTTAAACCCTACAACTTTGAATCAAAGTATATCTGACGAAGATTTGAAGATAGCAGCTGGACTTGTGGACATAAGATAGAGCAAAGGAGGATAAGCACATCTGCAGATAGGAAGATCTGCATTTGAACGGATGAAGATGATGATTACCTTAACAATATCAAGTTATCAACATGAAAATAAAATTTAAATTTAATTATTTAATTTTAAAAGATTGATGAATGCTTTTAAACATTTCAAACAATTTAAAAAATTTTAATAGAAGAAATCTGAATCTAATTTTAAATATGTATTAAATAAAATTTTAGAAGAATATAATGGCCCATAATTCATCATGAATTACTTGTATTAGCTAAGGTTAATATTCTCACCTCAAGCCACTCAACCACACCACTTGTTGCAAAATAACTTCATTCGAACTAAATTCCCAAACCCCACGATTTATGGATGTTGGCATATTTTTAAAAAGATACAAAGAAATTGACGTTTTGTGTTAAAAGATAACACATTAAAATGTATACATATATTTAATTTAAAATAAATCAAAAGACAATCATTTATCTCTCGCTGGTTGTAGATCGCGCCTCCTTCTTCACTTAAACCACAACTTCGAAGGTTTAGCTGGTCGAAGCTTTTCTTCAACAGCTACTGAGCTTTTTGCTTCTGGTCCAAGAAAGTGAAATATTTCATTAAGACCAACATTCAGTTTTTATTTTTCTGGTTGTAGTTCCTGTAATTTGTAAAGAATGTTGTCTCTCAAAATGATCAATGTAAGGTTCTCTCAAGTGTTTTGGTGAATGGTTTATGGTTTCAAATTACTACGGTAAGGTTTCTTCTAATGCTCTAGAAATGGATTTTCAGAACCAATGTCTATTTTATCCAACTCTTAAGCATTACTACTATAGAACACCTCCAAATCAACTCAAGATAAGCAAAAAATAAAAATAAAAATTCACATATTAATGAAGAACAACTTTTTCATATTTCTGTGTCTTATCCAAGAAGAAGTAAAAATTGAGCTTTTCATATTAGCTCTTACACGTTTTTTTCGTGCCACCTTACATCAAATGACTGAAAATGAAAACAAAAGATCATTTGAGGAGCAAGATTTTGACATGTTTCTTGCTCTCATTGGTTCAACAAAAAACAAAGACGATGTTGCTCTCTGAAATGTAACAAACTCTGACAATGTATCAACTAGTGGTATAAGAGACTGCAGAAAGAAAAAAAGCTCTGATATTGCAGGGACCATAAGTTGCATGGAGTACGGATTTGAGCTAACTTGATCACTTTTAATGGCAATTGACATTTTTGGTTCTGAATTCTTCTGCTTCGTTGGTTTTGCAAGATTTCTTCATAATTTCATTGAAACTATCTAATTCTACTTCAGGTTTTTTTCAACTGATCAGAAAATTCCAACTCTACATTTGCTTCTCATATTCTAGTTCTTCATCTTTCAGCTTTCCATTCCAACTTGTTTCAGCCCTTCCATTCTTCCTGCTCTAGTCTTCAATCATTGAACTCTATTACTTTGATCAATGCACTTCCGAATTATTCCCAAGATCATCATCTCTAGCTTCCTTAGAACCTGGGAACCTTCTTCTTTAATCTTCCTTTCCTCTTCACCTTGACTGATCTAGCTAAATCTTCTACAAGTTTCAGTATAGCAGGCTGCATGAAACAACATAATTCAACATTATCTTACTCAATAAAATAAAATTTTTAATTTGTATTGTGATGAATCAAATATTACATAAGTTATTAAAATTTTATTATTTTTAAACAAAATTACAGGCGCTTAATTAGGTGCTTTAATGATACCATCTCCATTTTAGTGTTGACTGATATCATTTATGAGGTATCATTTAATTCAAAATAAAAATTGGTATTCCACATTCGAAATATCCAAACAAAAGATTTAGTAGTTTTTTAATAAAAATTATTGAACAAATGCAGAAAGATTGTATTTTTTTGACGTGTACTCTGGTAGATACTTAGTGCCCGTTTGGATGAGCTTATATCAGTAGAGCTTATATCAGTAGAGTTTTTGTAAGTAGAGCTTTTCTGAGAAGAGCTTTTCTAAAAAGCCAGTTGGCTGTTTGGTTGTCAATTTAAAAAACAGCTTTTTAAAAAGAGCTTCATACAGTAGACTGTTTGCACTACAAGAAAATGAAGGAATAGCGGCGAAAATATTCCGACGGAAACAATTCCGTCGGAGAATAGCGACGGCATTACCGTTTCCGTCGCTAAAATGAATACAATAC
>JAOSBN010056239.1:0-14186 GCA_027563595.1 Erythroxylum suave | reverse complement strand
TTAACAAATTAAATGTAACGTTTCATCATCAAATATAATGAAAATATAAACGTAAAAAAAATTAATCAAAACCATTATCAACGGAAATAGGTAATTCCGTCGGTAAAATGATTTTGTATATACCGACCAACAAAATCGTCCGTCGGTAACGTTAAAGCCCATTTACCGATGGTAAAATGATTATCGTCGGTGTAAACCGTTGATAAATTTACAGATGGAAAGAAATGTTCCAACGCTAATTTACGGACGGAATGACCTGTGACAGTCGATAAACTTTCGTTCTGTTTATTGACAGTCACTGGCTTTCCGACGCTAATTTTGGTGACACCAACTTAGTTTCTGTCGGTAAAGTTAGCTACAGTTGAATCAACGACGTTTTCACCCTGTCAGTATAATCTGTCGGTAACCGATATACCGACAGAATATTTGGTTATTCTGTCGCTAAACTACAATTTTCTTGTAGTGTTAATAATGATAGAAAACTAATATAATTGGATTCAAATAGAATAGACACTAATTTCATACTTTATATGTAATCAGAATATTATGCGATGAAAAGATTGAATTATACAAAAAAAATCACACATAAAAAGGTCAGTCAAAACTAATTTGACATTGCTAATATTTAGATAGTTATAATATGTTGCTATATGTCCATCTTGACCTATAGATATGTTAGGTTCCGATCATGCATCGTATACAACATATATATTAAATATACACAACAAAAATAAAATAGATCTACTCATGCATATAGATACAGAAAAAACAAAACATGAAATGAAAGATGTTTACATACCTTTTTGACGATCTCCTTTGTTCTTTAATCTTCTCCATGTTGGGTTGTCGTAAACCACAATGATTAACGCAGATCATCTCTAATGAAAGTCCACATGAAGATAGAAGGATAAAACCTCACTAGGAGATGGCTAGAATTCTTTCTTTATGCTAACGAAGACAAGAACTCTTGAGAGAGTTAGAGAGAAAAAGTGTGTGTGTAAGAAAAAGAACCTATCTCTTTTTCTTTTCTTTCATTTGTGTCTTACACAAGGTGCACAAAAATCATCTCAATTTTCTGCACCATTTGGCCTTCCATAACCCCCATCACTAATGGAAAGTTATGGGAAGTTAATGGTCATGAATAGTATGCATTAATGGAAGTTATAGGAAGTTAATGACCATGAATAGCATGCATTAATAGAAGCCCATAACACTTGTTCTAATCCATTCTATGCAACGATTTCTACCATGATCACATCACGATCCAATCTCAAAACACTCTCTCATATCTTGAATCACCATTTGAGGCCATTTTACTCATCCTTTGGATCTCCTATGCGTGTGACCCATAAGGTTCTCGGTTATGTTGGCTACTTGAATTAACAATTAATTCAAGTAAGTCAAGAGAGGTATCTAGCAACATGTCATCACCCCCAATTGACTAGAAAGTCAATGGTTTGACTGAGAACCCTTCCATACACAATGTTGTCAGGTAATTTGTCCTTTCACCATCTATGCCCCATTTGGTTTAGAGTATGGTCAAAGTGTCAACTCCCACTAGACTGACTACATCACATCTAGTCTAAGTGATATCAGATCTTTCCCTAAAGATCTAATTACTCTATGTATCATTGAAGACTCTCTTCAACACATATATCTACTTTGGCCAGAGACTCCAGAGTAATGACCTCGACAAGAGGTCGTGGGTATCATCTCCTTCTATCAGGGGTGTTGAATCTTTATTGGCTACTTAATTACCTCCAAATACCTCAAGTTATACCCAATCACTACACAATGAGTAAGCCCTGAAAGGTACTGATGAATGGAGTCAAAACACAGGATCAATATATGAGATATCCTTGAGCACCTCAAGTCAAAAGATACTTGCACCATTGCTATGATGAGACTATCATTGACATTGGAATAGCATATCTATATGATTGTCTTATAGCAGGTCAATCCAATGTACTTACTACCCTTATTAAGCATCCACATATTAACTATAAACAACTCATATCTACAGTTTATGAGATCTATTGCTTGATCTAATCAAGAAGTATAACATGCGCTAGTGTATCTTGATTAATGATATCCTATCTTGTTAATACTATGAACAGGGAAAGTTTAGATACTAATATAATTACATATGATAGGAATATCATTATCATGATCTCATCATGATTTCCTCCATGCTATGATTTGAATTAAGGACTTTATTAAATCAATTTAAGATTAACATCAAATCCATAAATGCATGAACATAGAAATACTAAAAAATGTCTTCATTGATGATAAAATGATCTGTACAATAAGTGCTAAAGTTGATTACCTTTAAAACACTTCTATAACAAACTCCCACTTGTAGTAAAGTCAATCGCCTTGATATCTAATACCTTAGGCGTGTATATGTGACACAAAACTCTTTTAGGAAATAGGCTTAGCCAATAGATCAACTATATTTTGATCGGTGGGAACTCTCTCTATCTTGACATCATTTATACTAATGATCTCTCTAATCAAATGGTAGTGCCTGAGTATATGTATTAAATTCTCATGAGACCTTAGTTCTTTTGCTTGTGCTATAGCCCTCTATGTCTTAACTTCTCATGAGACCTTAGTTCTTTTGCTTGTGTTATAGCCCTATTATTGTCACAATACATCTACACTGGGTTAGTGATACTCAGAACCACGCCAAGTTCTATGATGAACTTCTTGATACAAACCACTTCCTTTGTCACTTTTGAAGTTGCAATTTACTCCGCCTCTGTCATTGAATCAACAATCGTCTCTTGTTTGGAACTTTTCCAATTGACTACACCACCATTCAGTGTAAATACATATCCAAATTGGGATCTGAAATCATCCTTATCGGATTGGAAGATGGCATCAGTATACCCGCTAACCACTAAATCACCTTCTCCATATACTAAGAATACATCTTTAGTTCTTCTCAAGTACTTAAAGGATATTCTTGACAGCCACCCAATGACCCTCACCAGGGTCCGACTGATATCTGCTCATAACACTTGGAGCATATGATACATCAGGCTTAGTACATAACATAGCATATATGATTGATCCTATGGTCGAAGCATAAGGAATCAAACTTATGCGAGTCCTCTCATCTTGTGTCTTTGGACACGTAGATTTAGATAGTGTAATCCCATGTATCATATGAATATAATTTCTCTTGCATTGCTCCGTCCTAAACCTCTTTAGCATCTTGCCTATGTATTTAGACTAATAAAGACCAAGAAACCTTTTAGATCTATCTCTATAGATCCTTATCCCTAAAATATAAGTTGCTTCTCCAAGGTCTTTCATAGAGAAGTTCTTAGCTAACTAAATTTTTACTGACTACAAAGCTAAGGCATCATTTCCTATTAACAATACGCCATCTACATATAATACAAGGAACAAGATTGCACTCTCACTAACCTTTTTATACACTCGCTACTCATCTAGATTTTGTGAGAAACCAAACCCTTTGGTTGTCTCATCAAATCAGATATTCCAACTCTTGGATGCTTGCTTCAATCCATAAATGGATTTCTGAAGCTTGCATACCGTTTCTCCATTTATGGATATGAAACCATTAAGTTGTGTCATATAAACATCCTCGGTTAGGTTTCAGTTAAGGAAAATCATCTTCACATCCATTTGCCATATCTCATAATCATAATGAGTGGCAATGGCTAGGAGTATCCTAATGGATTTAAGCATAGCTACTAGACTAAACGTTTTGTCATAGTCAACACTTTGCCTTTGACGATAACCTTTAGCTACAAGCTTAGCTTTATGGGTAACTACATTACCCTTCATGTTAGTTTTCTTCTTGAAAACCCATTCGCATCATACCTTCAGGTGTGTCAACAAAATTCCATACTTGTTTTTCATATATGGAATCCATTTCGGATTTCATAACTTGAAGCCATTAGTCAGATTATGAGCTTTTCAAAACCTCTTCATAGGTAGTAGTTCATCATGTTCTATAAGTAATATGTTGTTAAGTTCATTTATGAGAAATCCGTATCTCTCGGGAACATTATGTATCTTACCTGACCTTGAATTCTTGTGTGTCAGAAGGTGGAACTATTGTTTCATGTTTATAAACAATAGTCTCGGGTCCAAGCAGTTGATCTGTGTCTGTTTAAGCCTCTTCGACTTCCACAAGTTTAATCTTGCTCTCACTTTCTTCTCTTAGAAGAAACTCTTTCTCTAAAAAGACAGCATGTTTTGAAACAAACACATTTTGTTTTGAAACATGGTATAACTGATATCCTATAGTTTTCTTAGGATATCCTACAAACAGACACTTGTCAGATTTAGCTTCAAGGCTTCACATAAGTAGGACAACACCAAACTTTAATATGAGAAAGATAGGGTTTATTATTAGTCCATATTTCATATGGAGTAACATCAATTGACTTGGATGGGACTCTGTTTGATACATAAACAAAAGTTTCGAGTGCATACTCCCAAAAGGATTTTGATAAATTCGCTAAACCCATCATAGACCTTACCATGTCTAACAAGGTTCAGTTTTTTCTCTCAACCACACCATTGTGTTGTGGTATGTAAGGTAGAGTCACTAGGACAATATTCCATTATTCTTGAGATAATCCAAAAACTCTTGGCTTAAGTATTCACCACCTCAGATCAAAGTGATTTAATACTTGTCCTAAGTTGTTTCTCAACTTCATTATGAATTCTTTGAACCTTTCAAAGAGTTCAGACTTGTATCTCATAAGATACACATACCTATATCGAGAATGATCATTGATAAAGGTAATGAAGTATATGAAACCACCTTTGGCATGTATGGACATCAAACCACAAACATTAGTATGTATTAGGTCTAAAAGTCCATTAGTTTGTTTACCCTTTCCCTTCAAGGATAACTTAGATACACATACCCATATCGAGAATGGTCATTGATAAAGGCAATGAAGTATATGAAACCACTTTTGGCATGTATGGACATCAAACCACAAACATCAATATGTATTAGGTCTAAAAGTCCATTAGTTTGTTCACCCTTTCCCTTCAAGGATAACTTAGTCATCTTTCCTAATAAGCAAGATTCGTATGTGTCATATGATTCATAATCAAATGACCCTAAACTACCACACTTGTGTAGTTTAGACATGCGTCTCTCACTTATATCTCTGAGGAGACTATGTCATAAGTAAGACAATTTCACTTTATCTTGTTTTATTCTTTTGTCATTATTGATATTTAAAATCGGATTAGACATATCCAATATGTATATACCATTGCAAAATATACCCAAAGCATATAACATTCCATTCAAATAAATTGAACGACTATTGTTATTGAAATTTAAATGGAATCTAGCATTATTAAGAATACAAACAGACATTACATTTTTAGTTAAAGCAGGTACATGAAAACAACTCTCCAATTCTAGTATAAGCCCACTAGGGAGTGTTAATACATATGTTCCTACAGCTAATGCAGTAACTCTTACTCCGTTGCCCACTCGTAAGTCTAACTCTCCTTGTTGAGTTGTCTGCTGCTCCTGAGGCCCTTGTATGAGCCACAACCGGTATCTAATACCCATATGTTGTTATTAAAAACAAGATGAATATCAATAACATAAATACCTAAACTAGATGAGGCATCAGATGCCTTCTTTTACTTTAAGGACTACACATAGGCTTTGCAGTTTCTCTTTTAGTGTCCATCCTTGCAACAGTGGAAGCAAGTTCCCTTCAAGGCAGTCTTATTTGCTTTCTTGACACCTCCTTTAGGCCCTACGGACTTTTTCTTCTTTTGGTTATTTTTCTTTGAACCAGAAGAGTCCACCAGCATCACAACCTTTCAATTGCCTTAAGCATGTTGACCAGTTTGGGAATTATGCTGGATATATTGTTCATATGATAATTAACTACAAACTGTGAGTAACTATTGGTTAAACTCATCAAAATTAAGTTAATACTTAATTCATGATCTAATAGAACCCAAGGAGGCCAACCGCTCGATGTAGCCATTCATCTTCAGTGCGTACTGTACTAAAGATGTCCCCTCAACCATCTTAGAGCGGAAGAGCAATCACGAAGTCTCGAACCTTTTAAACCTTGCTTGCTCATCAAAGAACTCCCTAAGATGATGGACTATGGTATGAGCGTCCATAGCCTCGTGCTACTTTTAAAGCTCCGGGGACATAATAGCTAGCATAATACAACTAGCCATCTCGCTATCATCAAGATGCTTCCTATATGTCCTTCCATCATCATCATAAGCATCAACAGTAGGGGGATCGGGAAGTGATTCTTCTAAGACATAACCAAGCTTCTCGGACTTGAGAACCATTCTCAAGTTCCCGAGCCAGTTAAAGAAGTTTGGTCCAATTAACCTGTTAGCTTCCATCAAGGATCGTAGATTCACACTAGTACTCATGGTGTTGACTTGAGCAATATCAACCTATCGTCAAATATAGAAAAATTAGAATGTACTTAAATGCATGTCTATAAGGACTTTAATAACACGCATTATGGCTCCCACTATTTTCACAAATTCATAACCCTCAATATAACTCTGAGAGAACTTGTAGAGAAATTCGCCAAATGGGCCCATATCTGATATCCCTAAGAATGATCTTGGGTATGCCTAACAAGCCACCTTAGTTCAATCGGTAGGCATCTATCATACCAATTGCATATCCAATGCAACTATCGAATCTAAAGCTATCAACTGTTAATTTGTGAACACTCATTGGGCTATCAACTCAAGACACATGTACATCTAATGTACACTACCCAACTTCACCTCTGTCCACATTGATCTTGGGTTGGCCAAACAAACTAACACTTCTAGTTAAAACCGATCCATTAATTTGGAAATCCTATTTCCATGGTTCGAAAGTATTCGTGTAGAGCAGGCTTGGATTTTAACAACAGCTCTAACTATAAAAGGACTCTAGTTCTCGCCACATTAAAAGAAGGTGTTAGTTTTAATATTATAAGTAAGGGGTTTGACTAAGGTCTCATCTAACTTAGATGGTCTTATATTTTTTTTTATTATAACTATGTGACATGATATGGACTACCTAATCAAATTAGGCCTAAGCCCATAACCATCCATCATGCAAGCCTATACATTCTCCTAACCATGCATTCTCTAATGCATATATGTAAACACATCATTTTGGTTATGACTTCTTATGGATCCTAACATAGAAACCCAATCTAACACTTAGATCTAAGCCTAATTCAACACTTATATTTATTATCTTCTTTTTACTAAGTTGGCTAAAATTACTAATGCATGTTATTTCGATTGGAATTAATATTAATATAAATAACATGAATTCTTAATTCCATAATTTAATTCATAATTAATTTACCTTCAAATAATTATTTGATGTCCACAATTAAATAAGTTTAGTTTTGTCATAAATGTTAATTTTTCTAGTTTTACGAGAAAATCTATTGCTCTACTAAAATTAATTCAAATTTAATTTCTATAAATTCCCAAAATTTCCAAAACATCAAATCATCATTTCAAGCATCTCTAGGTCATTTCATGATGATCAAAATAATTTAGGAATCACCAAAAAATTATCATGATCACCGAAACACCTATAAGACACCAAAAATGACAAATATGAATTAAAATTTTCTAGAAATCAAATTTCAAGAAAAATCATTTAGGCATGCATCAAACATCAAATTAACACATTTTTATCACACAAAAATATTTTTAAGGTTCTGGAACCAAAATATAATTATACAAAAACATCAAACAAAACAGATCCTACAATTTCTGGAAAGCTGTCCAGATCTGGAAAATTGTTTTATAAAATTATTTAAAAAATTTTAATAATTATAAAAAAAGGCATAAACACATCTTGAATATATTCAACTAATTTTTCCAGAATCAAATTCCACGAAAATTATATGTAACCTCATCAATTTAGCCAATAGATATCACATGCTCAGCAGAAAGACAGATTTCGTGCATGTTCTTATAAAGTCGAAATTAAATATTTTAATCATTAAAAATATTTTCAATCACACTGAATCATTCATGTACATCTTATGATCAGATTGGTGAAAGAAAATCGTGAAAAAAATTTCTATAATTAATTTCGAACAAAACATTACAGGACCCTAAGTCATCACAACCATGAAAACAGTTTTCACATTTCATGTATTCAACATCTAACAAGACATAAGATGGCCTTGATACCACTGTTGGGTTCTAATCATGCATCTCATATATAGTATATATCCAATATATGTAGCAGAAATAAAACAAAACCTCAAAAACAGATCTACTCATTCATATAAATATAGGAAAAACAAAAACATGAAATGAAAGATGTTTACATACCTTTCTGACGATCTCATTCGTTCTTTAATCTTCTCCACGTTGGATTGTTGTAAATCACAATGATCAACGTAGACCGCCTCTAATGAAAGTCCACATGAAGATGGAAGGATGAAACCTCACTAGGAGATGGCTAGAATTCTTTCTTTGTGCTAACAAAGACAAGACTCTTGAAAGAGTTAAAGAGAAAAAGTGTGAGTGTAAAAAAAAAAGAGCCTTTCTCTTTTTCTTTTCTTTCATTTGTGTCTTACACAAGTGAAAACGATCAGGAGGGGGGGGGGGCGGGTTAAATAGATCTTTTAACTTTTCGCAAAGTGCTACAAAACAAAGAATTAGAATACACAAAACAAACAAAAACAAATCGAAATATAAAAGAGTAGAGAAGAGAGGAACACAATATTTATAAAGGTTCAATGCTAAGACCTACGTCCTCTACCTAAACTCTCACTTAGGATTTTGTCAATGCTCTTTACTGCACACTTTTTAGTTCAGTGTGAACTCTTCCAATCAACTTGACTTCCAGCGCAAGCTACACCTTACAAATGATTTATTTTTCGGCACAAATCCTACCTTCCAAGCGATTCTTCTCCAGTCACTCAGCTCACAATATTAACAATGATAGTAATGTAGTAAAGCTCAGTATAGCTCAATACAATCAGGATATGCTAAGAAGAAAATTTAGAGCAATGTGAGGATAATTTTGAACTATAGCAAGTATGCTTCTTTTTGAACTGCTGTAATCATTCCTCTGAAGTCAAGACCTTTATTTGCTGGCTTCAAGACGTTTATGGACGTTATAGAACTCTCCTAGTCATTGTAGAACGCTCCTAGCCATTGTATAAAGATTTTCTCCCGTTTGAAATCATTTGATAAAGTCAAATTTTGTTCAGCTGTAACTGATAGTCGACTAGTCGGTATGTAATAATCGATTAGTACATTATAGCCAACTTGTCTTCCAAGTGTTAGTCAACTAGCACAAACATTTTTTATGAATTTTTCAACTCCTCTCTTCGAATAGTCGACTAATAGAATGATAGTCGACTTGTCCATTTATCCAACAAACAGGTCTGATTGATGATAGTTGACTTACAACATGATAGTCGACTTGTCCAGTTCTCCAACTAACAAATCTCATATTTGAATTCTTCATGCAAGATCTTCTCATGAATTCCACATTGTTTAATTATGATACTAATTATTGCAATCTTGATCTTCATAAATCGACTTTATAATTTTCATCTGACTTGTAATTCATCAACAACATAATAGTCAACTTGTGCCAGTATTAGTCGACTAGTGTTCCATCAACTTCATTTTAATCCAATTAACTTGAAATTCTTTCTTAACCATTTCTTTAAGTTTTATTATTATCAAAACATAGAAGGATTTAATTTGTCAACCTCTATTGATCCAACAATCTCCCCCTTTTTGATAATGACAAAACATTTAGAAATTGTTTAAGAAATTGAAAACAAAGAAAAAATTGATCAAGGTTTTTATGCCTTGTCTTTTTGGTTAAATTGTCTCCCCCTTAATCAATGAATCAATGAACTCAACATAAACAAAGAATCCAACAATAATATGGCAATCCATAATCCATAATTTTAATACAACAATTTTGATACAACAAACAACAATTTTGTAACTCGTATGTTTCTCCCCCTTTTTGTCATAATCAAAAAATCATAACTCATATTAAAAAGGAACATAATATAATTGAAGAAACCAAATATTCATAAAGATAGTCAAACAAACAAACATAGTCTCAAGCTTGCAAATCACAAACCATAAAAGATTAAAACAACATGAATAATGAAATGTTGGTCTAGGTCAAATAGAATAACCATCAAGGTGGAGAAGCATCATCATGTCTACAACTGAATTTGTCAAAAATTTTCTTGATGCTTTTCTCCAAGCGAATGAGAATCCCTTGCTGAAGATCTAGTCGCACATTCACTTCTTCGATTTGATCTCGAATTTCTTGAAGTTCTTCTCGAGATACTTCAGTTCGCCTTACATTGCTTGGTCTTGCACTATTAAGCCGTTCACTTGCTCTTTTGGAACGTTGACGTTTAGGTACTTGTTGGTCACTTTCCAAAATTAACCCAAGCTTGTCCACATGACAAGCATACACCCAACCATTCTCATTAGTTCTCACCAACTTCATACTCCTTATGTTATAAAGTGTAAAGCTCCAACTTTGTGGGTATGGGTAATGTTCATAAGAGATCAAACTACATCATTGTGACCTCGAGATTGAAGTAATTAAAGCCCCATAAGGCATTCCTTTATGCTTAGTTGTTTTTCCTCTAAGCTCTCCTCTCAACAAATTTGCCTTCCTCCTCATCATTTGAATGATCAAACTCGAAAAATTTATTTTCCTACCTTTTTCCAAATGCCAAATAATTTCATTATCCAAAGAGGTAATGTGATTGTTGCTTGCCTTCTTAGGATAGATAACTCTATTTATGACATAATGCAACAACCTATAATTCAATGGCAAATCCATTGTCTCATATGGCGTGGAATGTTCAATACAAATTCTCCCAAGCAATTCATCACCCTTCACTTCATCATAACCATAATTCTCTTTCACTTCTCATCCGTATCGCCATCCTCATGTCTCAAAATATTTGAATCAAGTAATGATGCTCTACGCCTAACTCCTCCTTTAGGCAACTTAAACCAAATACACAAATTCTCTTCATAATTAAAATTTTCTTTTCCTTGAATACTAGACTTTAATATAACACCACTATCAACATTACTTCTAACAACAACCAAATTAGCATAAAATTCTCTCACCAAATCCTCATAAATATTATCCTTGTAACCCAAAAAATCTATTAATCTGAGACTCTTTATTTCATCAAATAACTCCTTAAATTTACTATAGTCAAGCTCAACCTAATCAAATCTCATAGAAGGAATTAAAAATTCTGATTTTAATACCTTATAATAAAGATTTTGAGCTTCCATTGAGATGAATCTTGGTTCAAGAGCTTCATTCTCCCTTTCAACTCCACCTCTTGAGGAAGACCCTCTAACTCGGGTTTGGTGAGTTTTAGGTTCAGTTTCAGCTTGCTTTCCTTTCCCACTAGCTTTCCTTGGAGCCATTTAGAAGGATTTGAGAGATTGTGAAAGAAGATGGGAGTATTGGCGTATTTTAGGGTTTTGAACGAAGATGAAGAGATTTCCAAAGAAGAAAAAGATGATTTGATGATTTGAAGGATGGGTTTTATGTTTGGGAAGAAGATTAAAGATGGGTAAGTGTTGATTTGAAGAAACTTGAAGAAAGTAGTCGACTAAGATGAGAGAATTTGAAGGTTGAAGAAAGAGAGTTTTTGGAGATTTGAGAAAGAGTGTGTATTTTAAAGGCATGTGATGACTGATAGTTGACTAGTATTATGTTAGTCAACTGGTTTGGGGAAGGTAGTAGCCTTGAGGTCTATGTATTAGTCGATTAAAGGGGTATTAGTCGACTTGTATAAATACAAATTGGGGGAACTATCAGGTATAATAATTGTAGTCGACTGACATCAAAATAGTCGACTAGTCAAAGACTATTAGTCGACTAAGACTATAATAGTTGACTAGAATGTCTCTAAAACACTTAATCAATTTAGCACCTAATGCAATTGTCAACATGCAAATAAAAAATACTCGACTATTTCCTCAACATCAATCTACTTAGACTCCAATTAGTCGACTGGAATATTTCTAAAAATCCAGATGAATCATTTCATAACCTAAATATAGATCATGGTGATATTTTCTCCAATGGAATTGCATATTCACCTAATAATTTGACCATTTTGCTGTGAAAGTGTATGCAAGTAATTTCAATCATCCAATTGAATTCAAATCACACATACCAAGTTTCAATTTAATATTCATAAGCACATCTTCTTTAAGAGGTTTAGTAAATATATCTGCCAATTGATCACTTGTAGAGACATGTTTCAAACAAATGTCAACTTTCAAACAATGATCACACATGAAATGATGTCTAATCTCAATATGTTTTGTTCCATTATGCAAAATTGTATTTTTACTCAAACAAATTGCACTTGTATTATCACAATAGATTGGAATATTTTTAACAATAATACCATAATTAAGTAATTGATGCTTAAGCCAAAGAACTTGGGCACATGCACTTCCAGCTGCTACATATTCAGATTCAGTAATAGAAATAGCCACACTTACTTGTTTCTTACTAGCCCATGTAATCAAAGATGAACCTAAGAAATGACATAGACCACTAGTACTCTTTCTATCTATCCTACAACCACCATAATCAGCATCACTATAAGCATACAAGTCAAAAGACTCACAATTAGGATACCATAAACCATGATTAATTGTTTTGCTAAGATATCTAAAAATTCTTTTGCAAGCACTTAAATGAGAAATATTAAGACAAGATTGAAATCTAGCACAAAGACAAGTAGCAAACATCTGGTCTAGATGTGGTTAAATATAAAAGAGAGCCGATCATACCTCTATAAAGCTTTTAATCAACATCTTCTTCATGTTCAAATTTTTCCAAAACCAAATCTGTTGCCATAGGTGTTTTTTCATCTTTGCATCCTTCCATGTTCAACTTCTTTAGAAGCTCTTTTATGTACTTGGATTGGTGAATGAAAATGCCATCTTTGAATTGCTTGATTTGTAACCCAAGAAAGAACTTGAGCTCTCCCATCATGCTCATTTCAAATTCACTTTGCATCAAATCACTAAATTATTTGCACAAAGATTCATTAGTAGCACCAAATACAATATCATCAACATAAATTTGACAAATTAACATATCATGATCAACATGCTTTATAAACAAGGTATTATCAACTTTACCAAGTATGTAACCATTTTGGGTTAGAAAAGTACTTAACCTTTCATACCATGCCCTAAGTGCTTGCTTTAATCCATATAGTGCCTTCTTGAGTTTGCAGACATAATTTGGATGCTCATGATCTTCAAAACCAGGAGGTTGTTTGACATAAACTTCCTCTTGAATGTAGCCATTTAGAAATGCACTTTTGACATCATTTGATTAAGCTTGATCTTCTTATGAGCAGCAAAAGCACATAGCAATCTAATTGCTTCCAATCGAGCCACCGGTGCATATGTTTCATTATAATCAAGACCTTCTTCTTAATAAAATCCTTGAGCTACTAATCTAGATTTGTTCTTGATTGCATCACCATTTTCATCAAATTTTATCCTATTTACCCGCTTGACTCTAATAATAGTTTTGTCCTTTGGTGGAGCTACCAAATACCATACATTATTTCTCTTGAATTGGTTTAGCTCTTCTTTTCTTCATAGCTTTTGGTCCTTCCCTCCATGATTTTCTTCTTTCTTTCTTTCTTTATTTCTACAACCATGTAATTCCTTCTTCCTATTTTTGATTAGACCTTTGAACATTATCAAGTTTCTAATATAAAGTGCTAGTTCTTCATCATCATCTTCTTCATCTAACTCTTCCTCACTTTCATTAAGAGAAGACACTTTAGCTTTTAAAGCAATTGATTTTTGTGACTTACCTCTTCCTCCTCTTGATTTGAGAATGATCTCATAGTTTATAAGTGATCCCACTAAGGCATTGAATTCTAATCTGTTGAGATCTTTGGACTCCATAATGGTTGTGACTTGTGAGTCCCATTCTTTTGGCAATGAACGAAGAATCTTTTTCACCTTCTCACTATCCGTCATGTTCTTTCCAAGGTTGCCTAATCTATTGATAATTTCTGCAAAACGATCAAGCATAGTGGAAATAGACTCACCTTCCTTCATGACAAATATTTCATAGTCATGGAGAAGCATGT